>JAJIYU010007691.1:0-18835 GCA_030144865.1 Tinospora cordifolia | reverse complement strand
TATATATATATATATATATGAATATATGAAATAAAGAAATGAAGGTAAAAATAGGAAAATATGGAATAATATGTCTAATAAATACAAAAGTAAAAAATGAAAAAGGACAAAATTAGCAAAATAGAAGGATATGTGCAATAAATCATATCTACACAAATTAGGAAGCAGATTGAGTTTATAATTGTCAAAACTCGGATGATAGAAGCTTTAGAAGTTGATTTTGATAATAGAAACTACATCCAACGGCCATGATCGAATAATCTTCACAATCTACAATCCAACGGCCCAGATCAAGAGCACATCGAATGCCTTGGAACACTAGATCACCATAGATCGGACAGTCTGAAATCAACACGTTCGATCCAACAGTTCAGATTTGAGATATCTCTGATCAATCGCCAACCAATACGTTACTCGACGTCCATTAAACTGTCCAGATCGAGGCACTCTAAGATGATCACAAACGAGTACTCCGATCAAGGAAATCGGACGGACAGAAATGATCAAGGACGATCGAATGATCAAAATGAGTTTTGTTCATCGTGAAATGCGTGTCTCAAGGACGATCCGAGCTTCCAGAGCAAATTCGTAATTCAAAAATCGCGAACCAGCACTGCGCTCGAGGAAATCCGACGGAACGATGTTAATTGATCAAGAATCTGTGCGACACTCGAGGAAGATCTTACCGCCCAAATGCAACCTGCCGATCTGAGATACGAATGCGTGGTTCAAGGATGATCTAACAGTCCCAATCCGAAGCTCTGAAATAATCCGATTAAATACTTCAAAAATCCAAAAAATAGTTTCTATATTCCCAAAAATTTCCAAAAAATTACTTGCTAATCTCCTATGCTTGGGGGGCACGAAATTTTGAAGAATTGACAAGTTTCCCACAAGATGACACCCCAAACTTGCTATTCTCCACTCTTTTGAACTCTATATAAACACCCCCCATGCTCACAATTCATGTCATCCCAAGAAACAAGAATTAAATTGTCATCTTGTTCTCTAAGCCTTCTTCTTGGCTCCCCTTCTCACTTTCTTTTCCCTCTTGTGTGTGAGAAGTTCATTGGTTTGGAAATTGGTTTTGGGTGATTTTCTTGGTTTTTGAGCTTTGGGAACCATTGCTTCAACTTTGGGGAGAAAACAACATAAGGTGGAAGTGATTTCTTAAACACCCCTTTTTCTTATTCAAAGTTCTAGCATGTTCATTGTGTGCATGGTTTTAAAATCAAAATATTTTTAGTTCTAGCATTCTAAAATATTTTTCAATTTTAGATTTCATTCATATTTGAATTTATGCATGCATATTAATCATGCCATGCCTAGTATCATGTTTAGGTTTTATTTCAATATTTGATGCATGATTTTGAGTGTTCTATGATTGAATTTTTAGTTTGATTATATGCTGAATTTATTTATTTTAGTCTCATGTTCTGAAATTTATCTTATGATTCAAGAATATGTGATTTAACAAAGATGATGGTGATAATAATCACGTACCATCATAGCACACATGCGGGTTGCTATGGATGTTCTTTGCATATGGCATGGCTATATGATTTTTTTTTAGACCTAAGTGCTTGGTTGATGGGTAAGCTCCCTTGAAATCCAAAAGTCCAATGGAATTGGCTATGTGATGCCACATTTCACTCTAAGGAGGCACTTAGTGAAGAACATCAAGGGTTGAGAAACTCTTTTGGTCTAAATTAAAACTTTAAACAATTGGTTGTTTGAAATGCCTAATGTGTGCAAGTGTTTGAATTATGGATGTACTATTGTTTTGAGTTTGAAAAATGGTTGTTTGATAAAGATCCACTGAGCTATATGCTCACCCCTTCCTCTCTTATTTTTCAGGAAATTAAGTCATGATGGCTATGGAAATTAAATAGTTTTTATTTTAGCAAGTTTTTATTCTCTTGAAAGTTTTCTTTTAATGTAAGGGCATGTTGCCTAATTTTGACTAAGACTTGTGCTGAAAGTTAATGTTTTTATTTTGAGATTATGTGTCTCTTTTTCAACAATGTATTAGTTTATATTACAAAGTTTCGTACTTTCTTTTATTAATAAAAAAGTTGAATTTTTCTTTACCTTTCATTGCGTTGATTTTATTAAATGTGAATTTGTACTATTGAATTTATTCTAAGGCATGAGGTATTGAAAAATAGAAAGTCAAGTGTATGTTACTTGTAAAGTAACATGACCCAACTCTCCAAATGGTTAAGTCCACTGTCAAAAGGAACGGTGGTTAAGTCCAACACTCAAATCAAAGAACGAGGGTGTTGGGGTGTTACATATTCAAACTACAACTAAATATTCAAAATTGGGCAACATGCCCTTACATTAAAATAGAAACTTTCTAAATAAAATATCCTAATTATTCTCATGCTTCTTCAATGTGATCAATTCTCTAAAAAAGGTAAAATAGGAAGGGTGAGCACAAAGCTCAGTTGATCATTTTAAAACATCTAAATTATTATTTCAAATCAAGAAAACATCCAAATCAAAAACTTGAAAACATTAAGTAATTCAAACAATTTATTGATTTGAGTTATATATTCGACTTAAAGGGGTCAAACTTAATGTTCTTATCAAAATACCTCCATTAAGTGAAAAGACATTCCTTTATGCTAAATTTCATTAGACTTAGGGTCTCACCCATATTCCAAGTATTTTGGAACCTTACCCATATAAAATAATCACATGTAAAGAACACCCACATTAATCCCTATAGATCATTGTGATAGTATGTGGTTCTTATCATTGATCATCTTTTTTTAATCACATTCATAAATCATAAACTAATCCAATAGCTTTCAACATTAATATTATATCAACATTGAAACATGGAAACATCATGTTCATGCAACACACATCCAAAATAAACTTAAGCATGTGAGCTCTAAGCATAGCATAGTTTCATGATGATTGAACATGATAAACATAAAGTAGAGCATGCTTAATAAATTGAACTTTAAAACATGCATAATAAACTGAATTTTAAACATGCATGAACATCTCATTAATTTAAAACAACAAAGTAGAAGTTTAGAAATCACATCCACCTTCGTTGAACAATTCAGTTGGAATATTATGAAATTTGGCAGCACTTCGTTACTCTAAAACACTCAAAAACATTGAAACTTCACACAAGAATACTTAAGAACAATTAAGAAAACTCAAGAACTAAAAGAGGTACCAAGAGAGAGGCTAGAAAAAGTAAGAGGGATCTTATTAGCTCTTGCTTTAGGATGAAGAGAATGAGAACGTAGGGGACCTTTATATAGAGTTTTCCATGCACTAGGGGATGATTTTGAGTGTTTTTACATAGCAACTTTTTATCTTTCTTGTGTGGACATTTTGGCATGTGAGGAGTGAGTGTGCACACAGTTTGGGCAAGTGGGACTACTAGGGTTTCTTATTCATGTGTAAACACAAGCTTTGAGTCTTATTTAGTTTCCTTCTCATGTGTGAACACAAAGTTCACTTACTAATTTGGTTTGGGTGTCAATTTCATGGAATTTCCTTTCTTTGCGTACACAAACTTAGCATGGCAACTTCCCATTTTAATTCCTTGGACATCAAGCTATGAGAAAGTGCACAATGTTTAGCAACTTCTATTCTTGGATTCTATTGTGAGTGAAGATTTGTTTCTTTTTCGTGTGTGAGCACATGGATTGGCAAGGAATCTTTCTACTACTCTATTGTGCACATTTTGGATTGTTTGGGACCACTTTCTAAGTAATTTCTTCTCTTGTACATCATGGATAGCATAGGATTCCTTCCCATTTCCTTGGTGCGCACAAAATCAACAAGCATGGGCAACTTTCTATTTTGGTTTTTTCCCTTGTGGAGCACACATGATCAGCAATACTTGGGCAACAAGGCTTGGATGGTTTAGGGTTGCCTTTGCGGTGCTTATAAGATTAGGTAATATGACTTTGGGAAACTTTCTAATGTGGATTAGCAAAGATTTTGATATCCCTTTATGTGCATAGGAAACCTCCTAAGTCCTTATCTAGGGTGCACATTGGAAACTTTCTAATTTGAGCTTACTCACTTGTGGCACACGTGTGAGGATAGTTTTACACAATTAACGCACACAGGGGAGGGGAAACCCTTCACTTGACGCTCAAAAAAGGGGTGTCAAGGAGGGATTTTTAACACACATGGGGAAACCCTCCTAGCCGATGTGGGATTAATTGGCCAACATCAACGAGGAACACACACTGACACATAGGAGATCCTTTTTTTCTTTTACATAATTAACGCACACAAGGGAGGGGAAACCCCTCACTTGTGCTAATTTTGTGTTCAAATGTCTTTTAGGAAACTCTCTCATTTTCTGTTGCTCTTTAGTGTGTGTGCACAAGGTTAGTTCAAAGACTCTACATGGGATGTTTAGGATTTCTTCTCTTGGCATTATAGGTGTTTCCCATACTAGAACACAATTTGAGTCATTTAGGTAATTCCCATCTTTGTGCATACATGTAGCAACTTGATTTGAGCTTCTAATTTGATCTTGTTTTCATTTTGAATACCTTTTCATTCCCTTTCTTAATTTTCATTTCATTGAGACATTTTTGAGCAATGAACTTGTCAGTCGACCACTAAAAATAATTTTTTGATGAATTGATCTCATTTATCATTTAATTCCCAATGATGTCGTACATATCGTTTCATTTAATTTTGCACAAATTTCAGGGTATTACAAATAGGGTGTTCTTGAGGATAAGCCCTCAAAAAGGGATTAAGATGTTCAGATATAAAGGAAAGCTACAACCAGATTTATTGGTCCATTTGAGATACTTAGGAGAATTGAAGAATGTGCTTGCTAGTTGGGCCTACCAAACCACATGTCCTCAGTACACAATGTGTTCCATGTTTTGATACTAAGAAAGTATGAACCTCATCCCTTTCACATAATCCATTGGGAGGAAGTGAACATTCAAGATGATGCCACTTATGAAGAATTGGCAGCTAGTTTCCTTAATCACAAGGTACAAAGCCTGAGAACAAAGGATATTCCCTTGGTCAAAGTTCTTTGAAATCATCATGGAGTAGAAGAGGTCACTTGGGAGTTGGAACACAAGATGATGACTAAGTACCTAGACCTTTTTGCCAAAAGCGCCTGATAGAATGATGCCCGAGTGAACTCGTACAAATGTCAAAGATGAAATTTCTTTTAAGGGGGTTAGGTTGTAATACCTTAAAAAAAAGTTGAAAAATTCAATATATAAGAGTTTGAATATATATATATATAATGCTAGAAAATACATTGGACGTTTTCACATGTATATATATGTATTGAAAACACAAGAATTAGCAGATTGTTTAACTATATTTTGCACTTAGCAAGTTTTACTTTGTTTTAATACAAGAAATTGGAAATCAAAGGGGAAATAGAAGGAAATGGGTGCAAAGACAATCCAAGAACACGAAACCACGGTCTTGCAACATCAAAATGCACCAAGACCGTGGTTCTCAAAGTGGAGATCGTAGTCTTGCATAAAAGCCACAAGAGCAAACCGAGACCACAGTTCTCAAGATGAAAATTGTTGTCAAGCATCAAGACATCAAGAGGAAACGCAAGACCGCGGTCCTACATGTGGTGACCGCGATCTTGCGATGAAAACCACGACTGCAGTCACTCGACGAAAATTCTAAAAGTTTGCACAAGACACAAATTGAAAAGTGTGCCAAGCCCCAAAACCCTAATTGTCGTCCCTTGTATGCAAAATTGGCAAATTTCCTGTGCTGAAACACCCAAACCTGCCAATGCTTACACACTAAAACTCTATACAAACCCCCCTTGTGTTCCCATACTATTCATTCTAGCAAGAACTGGCAAGTCCTTCTTTCTCTCTTCCCTCTGCCTCTCGCTTGGCTTCCCTCTCTCTCTCTCTCTTTTTTTCTCTCTCTCTCTCTCTTCTTGTGTTGTTCTAAGAAGCAGTTGGTGTAGAACTAATTAAGTGCTGCACAAATCTTGCGATAGTAATTGAGATCTTAAAGTGATTCAACGTAAGCATCAAAGGAGCGAAACTACTGAGTTGCAAGTGATTTTTGAGTTTTAATTTACTATTTTAATTTCAATGAGATATTCATGTGTGATTATGCTTGAATATGCATCCTTTATTTGGATTAATCATATGTAACATACTTAGATCTCACATGCTTAGGTTTGCATGAATAAAGATGTATGTTATGTGCTACCATGATCCATGCTATGTGTTGAATTTAATTATGTTAGTTATTATTCCCAATTGTTATATTTGATGAAAGATTAATTAAGATTATAACCACATACCTGCGTAGTGTCCCATGGGGGATTGCTATGGATATTCTTAAGATTGGAAATATGGGTCTATCTCTAGTTCACATGCGTAAAGTCCCAAAATACTCGAATGATGGGTAAGGCCCTAAATCCATTGAAAACTGGCTAAAAAGAGTGTACTTCCCTTCTTTGATATGAGTTTGGATATGAACCCTGAGGTTGACCTCTTTCAGTCTTAACTACAACTATTAAACAAAAAATTGATTGAATCACTTAATTTTTGAAAGTGTTTGACACATATGTCTTATTTGTTAAAATAATGAATTAAATATTTAAAATGATCCACTGGGCTTTGTACTCACCCCTCTTTTTTCTAACTTTTCAGGAAACTGATAAATAGAGATACCATGATAGCCATTAGGCATTATTTTTCTTAGAATGTCTTCTTTAGAAATTTTATTTATTGTAATGCATATTGGCCCAAATTTTGTTATTTGAGATTGATTCTACTGAAATAGACACCAAGGCTATGTACCTTTGAATTTTGGAAAGGATTAATGATATAAAATTATTTATTTAAATGTTTCTAAAATGTTGTTCTTTTAAATCATTGCATGAGTAGGGTTTTGTAACTCATATGTTTCAATTAATGAGATTATTTTTTTTTATTAAAATCACTTGTTACTTTATTAAGGAATGTTTATGAGATATTGAGACTTAGAAAATCCTAGAGATTTGGGACTGAAATAAAAAAGAGTAAAAAATAGAAATAATATGACAACGGCCCACCTCTCAGCCGAATGGTGGGTCCATGTTCTCATAAAAGAAAATAAATTCAGGGGATGTAGAGTGTTACATAGAAACACCATGATCATAAAAAATAATGTATTGAATCTTAACTTTCAAGGTTGAAGGCTCAAAGAGGCTTCAAATAGCACCATGAGGACAAGGAACTAAAACTATAAGATAGAGATGATTTTCAGATTTTAACTTATTATTTTGACTCAAATATTATATGCATGTATCATTGTTTAGTCTAGGACTATGTATGAGTGAACATGTGATGCCATGAATATGCATCCTTAGAGTAATATGATGAATGAATGAATCATTATGATTGCAATATCATTATCAATGAATGACTTGTTAACATGCCTATAATGTTACTATGTTCACATGCTATTTTCCTATTTCATATCCTACTTAATATGCTAGCATTTGTTTCACCATTAAAGAGAGATTAATAAAGATGATAACTATGCACTAACAGAGTGATAGATTTCATCATGAATGCTTCAACCTAGACCAAGCTTCCCAGTTCTTGATTTTCTTGATTGGAACTAGGCATCTGGATTTACCCCACTTCCCACATTGTGAGCTAGGTGTTTGGATTAACCACACTTCACTGATGAAGGGCTTGAGTGTCTGGATTGATCTTTCTTCCTAGATTTGGAACACTAAGGCATATTCCTTTTGCTCTTAACATCAGCTAATAACAAATTTTGTTTGAATTATCTAATCTATGAAAGTGTTTGCCATGTATGTTTTATTTAATTGAAATAATGATTAAAATTTTTGGGATGATCCACTGGCTCTTGAGTTCGCCCCTTTTTCTAACATTTTAGGAAATTAAATATTAGAGGCTACGTGGATAACAAAGATTATTTTCAGAGTTTTCTTTTCTAGATTCATAAATCTTGTTTTAAGTTGGACATGTTGGACCTAGGTTCCTTTGTTACTTTTAAAAATGTCTCATTGAAATAAAAGGTCCTTGTACCCTTAGATATCGAAATTGATTTTTCATTAATGATATTGATTTATCTCTAAATATTTCAAAGTTTTTTAGCTGTTGTCTTTGCTAGTGACAAATTCCGCTCATACATTGTGGGCTCACATGTTAAATTTTTACTAATCATGCAGCTATTCGTCAGCTCTTTGCAAAGAAGGATGCAAAACCAAGACTCATAAGGTGGGTTTTACTTCTGCAAGAATTTGACATTGAAGTTATAGACAAGAAAGGCACAGAAAATGTAGTCGCAGATCACTTGTCTCGTCTATCTAATGAGGCAAACCCGAATCCGAGAAACATTGTGGAAGTGTTTCCAGATGAAAGCCTATTTGTTATTAGTGGTAATGTGCCATGGTATGCCGATTTTGCCAATCATAAAGCTACTGGTATTACTCCGCCGGACCTTTCTCAAAGCAGATTGAAGCGTTTCTTGCATGGAAGCAAGTTCTATCTATGAGACGATCCATTTTTATATTGGAGATGTGCTGATCAAGTAATCCGACGTTGCATTTCAGAAGAAGAAGTTAACAAGGTTCTTCATGACTGCCATGCATCACCTTATGGGGGTCATTACAGTCATCAACGTACAGCTAGACGTGTTCTTAAAAGCGGATTTTATTGGCCTAGTATGATGAAGGATGCTTATGAGTTTGTGAAGACATGTGTGGCATGCCAAAAACAAGGGAACATATCCAGAAAGAATGAGATGCCCTTAACTACTTTTGTCGAAGTTGAACTATTTGATGTTTGGGGCATAGACTTCATGGGTCCCTTTCCACCATCCAATGGCAAGCAATATATACTACTCACTGTGGATTATGTCTCCAAATGGGTGGAAGCAATGGCTACGGCAAAGAATGATGCACGAGTGGTTCTTCAATTCATCACAAGAAACATTTTCTCTCGTTTCGGTACTCCTAGAGCAATTGTGAGTGATGAAGGAACTCATTTTTGCAACAAGGTCTTCAATAATCTTCTCAACAAGTATGGTGTACGGCACAAGGTTGCTTTACCATATCATCCTCAAACTAACGGACAAGCTGAGGTCTCTATTAAGGTTATACTGTAGAAGACAGTTGGAATCAACCGTAAGGATTAGGCTCAAAAGTTAGACGATGCACTATGGGCGTATAGAACAGCATTCAAAACACCAATTGGTATGTCGCCATATCAGTTGCTGTATGGAAAGCCATGCCATTTGCCTTGTGAATTGGAGCACAGAGCTTACTGGGCTATTAAGAAGTTGAACTTTGATGCAACAGCATGTGGAGAGAACCGTTTACTTCAATTGGTTGCATTAGATGAGTTTCGTAGAGAAGCCTTTGAGAACCACGTCATTTACAAAGAGAGAGTAAAGAAGTGGCATGATCAGATTATTGAGAAGAAAGAGTTTCAACCAGGCCAACAAGTCTTGTTGTTCAACTCGAGATTAAGACTATTTCCTGGAAAGTTGAAGTCTCGTTGGTCCGGTCCATTCTTAGTAACAAAAGTTTTTCCGTATGGTGTTGTTGAGGTCCAAAATCTACAAGATGGACACAAATTCAAAGTGAATGGTCAGCGTTTAAAGATCTTTTATGGAGCAATGAAGCAAGATGTTTCACTAACAACGCTGAGAGATTGAAGCAGAGTATCCTCGTCGAGCTAACGACGTTAAAAAAGCGCTAAGTGGGAGGCAACCTACTTTAGAACTAGTTTGTTTACATTTCTTTTCGAGACAATAGTTATTTTTTTTATTCAGAACTGAGGTATTTTTCCCTTACAAATGCTTAAATGAGTCCAAAAGCACTATAGGTAGCAGTTGAGAAACCGAATACCATGGTCGTTAGCTCACATAGAACAAAATTGCTCTGTGGACCGCGGTCTTCAATACAATGATCGCGGTCCACAAATGCAAAAATGAGAGTACAAACTGGTGACCGCGGTCACCAACTAGTGGACCACGGTCACCAGAATGTCACTTGGAGAAGAAGAATGGTGACCACGGTCACCAATACAATGACCGCGGTCAACAGAGCAAACTTTTGAAGAAAAAAAATACTCATGGACCGCGGTCCATAAAGCGTGACCGCGGTCCATGAACCTTATATAAGATGATCGCGATCATTTTTCACTCATTTGTGCATTGGAACTCTTGGAATTCTAAGGTTTAAGGGTGATCGTTGTAAGTGCTCTTCAAGTTTAAGGTTTTTTTCAATCCTCACCAATCAAGATGTAAGTGCCCTACCTCATTTCTTTTCAGTTTTTTTACATTTGTTTAGTTTTTGTGTGGTTTAGATGCATAGGATAGTCTAAAATAATGTAGAAATGGTTTTGGAATGAGTAGAAATGATCTAAGATTGCTTCAATGACACTGAAAATGGGTAATGTTGAATTCTTTTGTGCAAAATGAATGTATACACACATGTTCCAATGTTAGGTACTTTGATATATATGTGAATTCATGATAGGTGGTATACATTTTTAAATTCTGAATTTCACCATCGTGTAGATCAGTACGGGTGTAATGTTGCATGACAATTGTTGCTTCACGGCAATAAAATTATACACTGCATATATGCCATGGGGATTTTTGAAATATTGTTCGGTGCATGACATATGTTAGTTTTTGTGCATTTCTTATGATTGTAGGCCCCCAAGAATGAAACACCCTGTCTCAAAGGGCAAATAACCGGTAGCATCACCTGCCCCAAAAGACAGAGAACGTTTTCGCACCGCAGCTGCAAAGCAGCGATTCACTGTTATTCAGACGAGAAGACACCTCATACCAGGAAGAGGTATTATGCTGATGACTGAGGAATGCAGACTAGGGATTGATGCTATCATAACTAGTCGTCACTGGGAGCGGTTGATTAAAGCTCCGGGAGCAACAGTTATCCCACTGGTACAGGAATTCTATGCCAATGCTACTGACAGGGAAGGTACGGCAGTCTGGGTACGAGGACAGTGGGTACAGTTTGGACCAGCTGCTATCAATGAGGTTTATGGGTTACCGGGAGACTCTCCAGATGCATACTACCAACTCCTGCCCCACTATGACCCAGAAGAGGTGTTCCGAACACTATGTATAGAGGGAGCTGCATGGAATTATCATAATGATCGGCCTGTTAGCTTAATGAAGACAATGTTCCAGACAGCCGCCAAGGTTTGGCTATATTTAGTCTGTGCTAACCTTCTTCCTTCGTTGGCTATTAATAGGGTAACAGTGGAAAGGGCAGTTCTAGTTTACTGCATTATGAAGGGGCTGCCAATCAACATTGGCACAATCATCTCTAGTTCCATCCTGTCAGCCATTAATAGAACTAATGTCGGCCTCCCGCACCCCACATTGATTACTGAGCTATGCAAGAGGGCTGGGGTGCAGTGGGATAAGAATGAACCCCGACTAAAGATGAAAGACCATATTGCAGTAAAGATGTTGACGGACATCCCTGCCAAGCGACACCGTGTCTCTACTGAGAGACCACCATCAGTTCCATCACATTCAGCGCCTACACATCATGCCAGTGCTCCACTACCTTTCTCTGCTGCTGGTGGTTCATCATCTTCTAGCACCCCATCTAAGGCACATCGAACATTGCACTTGATGACATTCATGGCTAAGTGGATGCAAAGAACGAACCCTGAGATGGCAACTCAAATCCCACTTCCACCATGCTTTGTTCCCTACTCAGAGATGACATGCTGCGCTCCATCAGTACCGCCACCCCAACCTATGGATGCCGATGATGATGATGACGATGATGATGGGGATGGTGGCGATCATTTTCATGACTTTATCACTGAGGAGGAGATGTTTGGTGTCGATCCTTGAGCACCAACGCAGACTGGGGATTTTTAGCTCTATTGAATGTTTGCACAATTAAACAATCATGCCTTTAAGACTTTGACCCTTTATTTCTGTTTATGCACAAACGATTGCATCTATTTTGGTTCAAATCTTATGCTCCTTGTGTTTAATTTCATTTCCAGACTAATGTTTCTTTTGTTGACTTTCTATGAATGCATGCGTACCACGTTGCCACTCCCACGTTTCAAAATCTATGTGCACTTGAGGGCAAGGCACAGAATAAGTTTGGGGGTATGTGCGTATTCATCTTCACACTCTTCCTCAACTGCAAGTCCACAATTCAAGGTTTAAGGTTCAAGTTACTAATTTTAGTTTCATTTCTATATTAAATTGAGTAGTTCAAAGCATATAGACTTAGAATCATTTTTAATTAATGTCAATTCATAAGCATAGTAGTTAGGACATGGGCATATAAGAGTCAATTAGGATCAAATCATGCCATATGTGTTTAAAAGTTCGTTTCTCACTGAGTAACCAATGAATTGAAAATTCCTATAGTATGATAAGATAAAGAACTAGGGTATATTCTAACAGTCTGTGTACTTGGTTTATCTGAAATTTGACCTTGACAGATCTCTGTAATCTTAGGTAGATTGAGACTCCAAAGCTGAGGAAAGTGAGAAGTGGAAACCAAACCATAAGCAGAATAAATTTCCCACAGACTATTAAAATAATCAAATCTGTCTTGAACACTGCTTAAGAATGACTATAAGATGGAAATGAAGTAGGCCATTATTGTTTGAGTCAGAGCCTAAAAGCCGGTCCCAGCATTTTTAATCTTTTGTAACCAATTTTGAGCCTTATAGCCAGTTTTCTTGTTCCGAACCTAAACATTACATAACTCTATCCTTTTTATGAATATCTCAACTAAACCTATTTGTGTGCACTCATGGTTTTAACACTACCTATTCTGATGATGTGAAAGAAGGAGGAGATGCTAACATTGAAACACATATGTTTTCAGTTTTTGTTTCAACTCTTATACTGAAAAAAAAAAGAAAAAGAAAAAGAGAAGTTACATATATGTTCTCAGTATTTTAGTATTGTCAATGATAGCTGAACTTTTGACTTTTGTATGAGTGTGCATATGAGTACAATTTGGAGTTCATGTACTGAAAGAAGTTTGGGGGAGCTATGAAAGCATGGTTGTGAGCATGAACGAGAAAAACAAAGGATAGAACAGAAATGCTCAAGCTATATTAAGAAAATCAGACAAATCGGGTTAGTATTATTGCTGTGAGTGTACACTTGAGTCAGATTTAAATACCTATTACCCTTGTACCAGGAGCCAGGCCACGCTACAACCTGAAAGAAAGACCACTGATCCTTATTATAGTTTGACTTGAGTAGAAGATAGATAGATGAGAGAATTGAAAGAGTCTGTGTACTTAGGTATTAGGAAAGGATTCTGTGAGTGGAATGGCAACTACAAATCACCTACAAAGTCTAGGAGGATTGAGATACTGACAGATGAGAGGGTGAAGTTAAGGACAAATGGAGGATGAACTAAAAATCTAGATAACCTGAATAACCCTAGGGACTTGTTAATAAATCATGAACTAAAGGAATGGAAGATTGAGGTTACAATGATGAGTGAAAATGTATTTACTTCTATATGGCATGGAATGTTAGTTTTAGATTAGAGTCATTGTTCGGGGATGAACAACAGTCTAAGTTTGGGGGTATTTTGTTAGTTGCATAGCAAACTAATGATTAGACGAGATCATGGGAACTATCGAGAGTCATCTCAACACTCTTTCAGTTTTAGATTATAACCAAAACAAATGAATATTTGAAATGCCTTATGTTTGGAAGTGTTTATAATATTTTGAGTTTTGATCTGTATAATGCGTGTGATATGCAGGAATGGTCCATTGGGCTTTTGGGCTCACTCCCATTTCATTTTTCAAGAACACATGGACGTAGTACGCAACTATCTACATCTGAAGACTCTCACTTTTGATTAGAAACCTCATAGGGGAGGTTATGCAGGATAGGAGGATTTAGAAGTTATATTTCGCTTATTTTATTTTGTATCATAACTGGATGCATGTTTCCCTTGAGTTTAATTTCATTATTTTACATGTGTTTATTTTAGTTTTGGATTTTAGAGGATCAGGTCAATATAAATTGATTTTTAACAATTTCATCCGCTGTCGCATTTACTTCGATGATTTTGCATTATTTATTACGTGAATTTTTGCCGAAATGATTTTTAATTTTAGTTTGTTTTGTCTAACTGTGGAAAATCTGGTGAATACAGTAGAAAGTTATTTTAATCTTTTATTTTTCACAAAAATGTGTTTCCATATATTTGTTTGAGAATTATCTATCATGAACTTGAAATTGAAGAATGAGATTTTGACAGAAAAATTTTTAGTAACATTCCGATTCTCAACGGGTGACGACTTGTACGTGAGGCATCTCCACGCTAGACCCGTAGCACATGTCGGGAGGTCCGATTAGGAGTCAGGGTGTTACATGAGAAATGTTTGAGCATTTGGATTGACCTCACTCCCTAAGTTTGGAACATTAAGGTGGATTCCTTTCGGTCTTAACGTTACTAATAAACAACTTATTGTTTGAATCACCTAATCTATAAAAGTGTTTGACATGTACATTTTATTTGATTGAAATAATGATTTTGACATGTATATTTTATTTGATTAAAATAATGATTTAAATATTTGAGATGATACATTGGGCTCATTGAGCTCACCCCTTTCTTTCTAAGTTTTAAGAAAACTAGTGATCAGAGGCTCCTTTGCTAGTAAGAGTTTACCAACTTGTTATTTCAGAATCTACTTTTTAGTTTCCTGGTTTTATTTTAGGTTGGGCATGTTGGCCCCAAGTTTCCTTTTTAGTTTTAATGTTGTTTTAGTGTATAAAATCAAAGGTCCTTGTACCTCTTGAATGTTAAAAGATATTTTCAATAGAAATATTTTATTTGATTTATCTTAAATGATGATTTCAAAGTATTTTATGAAAATATAAAACTTATATGAGTTATTTGTGATTGGAAGTCTCATGGAATCAGGACAGAAAGAAAAGAGATAAAGTAACGTCTTGTTTCTTTAGTGACCATGATGATTGATGATCTGCACGTGACGTTAATGTGCATGTTACTATTGTGTTGAGGGCATTATGGTAATTGACCCTCAAAAACCAAAACAAGGGCCACAGGGAAGAGGTGGGGTGTTACAAAGGTGGTATCAAAGCTTAAGCTGTAGTTTATTGGGCTAAATGTTTACTTTGATACCAAAGGCTGTATTAGAGCCTAGGCTGTAGTGTACTAAGCAAAATGTTTACTCTGATACCAAAGGTGGTACCGAAGCTCAGTTAATAGAAATGTTGGGCAAGATGTCTACTCTGATGCCAACGGTGGTATTTGTCAGTAGATATACTGGGCAAAGTATTTACTAAGGTACAAAGGTAGTATCAGAAATTGATATAGGTTGTTAGTTCAATGGAAGAACCTTTCAGCCAAGTATTACGACCATAGGTAGAGACTTGGGTATTGTCAAGGATGGCACCTTGGATCATGAATGAAAACTTCTAAGATACAGGTTGGAGACTAAAAATATGTGTAAACAAAACACTTATTTGTTAGGACACCAAATTTGGAGGATCTTGAATCTCTAATTTCTGCATGGTAGGAGACGTGTAGAAATTTAAGGGCATGGAGGAATCCTAAACTTGGATACTGATGGGCCATGTTTGATGAATGATCAGTGACTTTGGAAGAACTTGTTTTCCTATGCTCAGCTATTTGGGCTAGTTGAGTATAGTGGGGCTTGAGAGGCCTTAAACATCAAGACATTTGCAAAATTGTTTGGGTGTAGTGAGATATCTAAGAAAAGCCTATGTTGCCAGGCAAGAGTGGTATGAGACACTTGCACTTGAGGGCATGGATAAAAGCTTGAGAATTTATTTATGCTAGTGTGAAATTATATGATTTAATGATTATTTGAATGCATGCTATATTTATTTGAAATTCAGGAAGATGTATGTCACATGTATTGAGATAATTGAACAAAAACCCTATATCCAGCAACATTAGAGGACCTTGAAAATCTTCAAAAACAACTTAGAAGAATAAATTGATAGGTCACTGAACAAATCGAGAACCTAAAAACATGAATCTAGCGTCATGATATCATAAATAGAATGAAAAAATAAAACCATTAGCATAACACATTACATAGGAAAGATAGCTATTATCACAAGTCTGGAAAAATATTTTATATTCGGATGATAAGGAAAGATGAGTTTATGTACACTTAGGTTGAGTTAAAATGAGATTATAGTTCTCCTTGTACGCTGAAAATTCTATGTTATGATACTTTATCGGATACTAAGATGACTTTTGGCGTGTAGATAATGGCAAGGGCCAAAAGAAATGCAATAAGGAATGAGAACACTGATGAATCTGGTTAAAGGGACTAGAGGGGATCTGTCGTAACAACAACTCCTATTGGAGCAATTTATTGCCAGAGATGTTCACAAAGATCACTTGACAGGTTGCCAAGTAGGCTGTGAGGTTCTACCTCAGGCACAGATGCACCTCTAGTATAGTTACACCCCCAGTTTCTAGCTCATGAAACCCCCTTGCTGAATAGTCCAATAGTACTAGGCCAAATTGTTGTTGGGGATAAGGAACAAAGGAACTTAGTGATTGAGTTTCAGAAGCTGCATCCGAGTACCTTCGATGGCAAGTTGGATGATATGACAATTGATGTATGGTTTTGCAAGATAAACAAACATCTAAATGCTTTAGGAGAAACTGGCCCCAGACGGGTAGCAATGGTAGTGCATCAATTCATTGGACTTGCTTATCAATGGTGGGAAATGATTATGAATGATCTAAAGACTGATATTTCGACCATGGCATACGAGTAGTTCAAGAAATTATTTTATGATAACTTCTTTTATGTGGATAATAATAGACAGTTGCAGTTAGAGTTTGTACGACTGACATAAAGAACCATGCCGGTAACTGAATATGAAAGAAAGTTTAGTGAGGTGTCAAGCTTTGCACCAAAGTTGGTTACAGATGAGCAGGCCAAGGCTAATAATTTTGTGGAAGGACTTCAAATGGAAATTAGGAAGCTAATCATTTCTTTGAGGCTGACTACATTCAAGGAGATAGTAATTAGAGCCCAATTGATCGAGAGGGACATTAACTATGAACAATTTCTAAAGAACCGCAACAAGAAGCCACGGAATGATGAAAAGGCAGGGAATGGGAATACAAAGCAGAATAATGGTATAAGTAGCAAAGAGAGCATGCTAGACAACATGGGTTATATTTTCATTGTAGCAACAAGGACATGTGGCAAAGTTTGTCCTACAAAGCCTAGGCTCCACTCAGCAGCAACAAAAATAATATAGTAAGAAAAGAGGACAAAATGATCATCCTCAAGTTAGGCAATAACAACAAGCTCAACAAAATAATAACTTGGGGAAGAACCAAAATTAGAACCATAGCCATGACAAAACCAAGCCAGAGTTTTTACTACTGCAGATGTCTGAGATGATCAAGTCCCTGTAGTAGAAGATACATTTCCATTGTTTAATGTTGCTGTGAAACTTTTGTTTGATTCGGGTGCTACCAAATCCTTTGTTGCTAAACAACTAGTGAACATGTGGCAACTAGTGATGCATAACTTGCTTGTGACATTGAATGTATCCACACCCATAGAGACTAATGTTACCTCAAAAGGAATATGTAATTGTAACCTTAGATTTAGAGATAAGTTGATTTTAGCCGATCTTTACGTACTTCCATTTTATGGATATGATGTAATATTGGGAATAGACTAGTTAACTCAGTATTGGGCACATATAGATTGTACCAAGAGGGGGGTAACAATAACATTACCTTCAATAGATACTTTTAGAATCAATGGTTATATGTAGAGGTTACCTAGAAGCCCAATGATAGCAATTGTTGAATTGCATAAGGAAGGAAGAGGATTTCAAGAAATTATTAGAGGAAGACATTAAAGAAGAGAAGGAAATTTAGAACCTAGTAGTGGTTCAAGATTATGAAAATGTATTTCCGAATGACTTACCAAAACTATCACCAGCTAAAAAAGTAGAATTCAAGATTGAAGTTCACCTTGGAACTGATCCAAAAACATTCCTCCCTATAGAATAACACCAGTGGAGTTGATAGAAATGAAAACTTAGTTGGGCAAACTCCGATAAAAAAGATTCATTAGATCAAGTGAATCACCATAGGGAGCTCTGATATTGTTTGTGAAGAAAAAAGATGGATCCATGAGGTTGTGTGTCAACTATCGAAAGTTAAATCAAGTGATAATAAATAATAAGTATTTCTCGCCATGGATAAATGATTTATCTGATACAAGAAGCCTTTAGAACTTGGTATGGGCACTTCAATTCATAGTGATGCCATATGCTTTAACCAATGCACTAGCAGCATTCATGCATATGATGAACAAAGTATTCAAACAATACTTGGACTGATTTGTAGTGGAATTTGTAGATGACGTCTTGATTTACTCCAAGTCAAAAGCTAAACATGTAAAACACTCGAAGATTGTATTGGAGACAGTTAGAAGAAATCAATTATGGGCCAAGTTTAGTAAGTCATAGTTCTAGATGAAACAATCAAGTTCCTTGACCAGGTAGTTTTAGCAAAAGGCATCTTTGTAGATCTTGAAAAGGTAGAGGCTATCATAAACTGGAAAGAACCAAAGACAATTACAAATCATAAACTTGAAGAAAAAAGATGGATCCATGAGGTTGTGTGTCAACTATCGAAAGTTAAATCAAGTGATAATAAATAATAAGTATTTCTCGCCATGGATAAATGACTTATCTGATACAAGAAGCCTTTAGAACATGGTATGGGCACTTCAATTCATAGTGATGCCATATGCTTTAACCAATGCACCAG
>JAJIYU010007690.1:0-18827 GCA_030144865.1 Tinospora cordifolia | reverse complement strand
TTTATTTATATCCCTCCAAGAGTCAACATCAAGAGGCTCGATTATCTTCATTATGCAAGGAAGAATGATTCAGGGGCTAGAACATATGTTGCACATGCTGATTACTATATGCTGCTTCGTGTTTGTGCTAGAGTTGCACAAGTAGACATTCAGAAGATGCATGCTGCAGTGCTAAAGCTAGAGAAGAGACTTAACTGGATGGAAAGCCAAATTGATCGCTGCGTGCATATCCAGCCTATTAATTAAATGAGACTCCATCGCAGTTTATTACAGTCATTATGCATTTTGCAAAGTATGCTCATGTTGAAAAAATTCGTCAGGTGTATGCTCAAAATCCAAAGTTTACAATTCAAATTTATGTTAAAATTTTTTTTTTCTTTTAATTTGTTTGTTTTTTATTTTTGTTTTTATTATTATTTTGCATTTGCTAAATCTTTCTACTCATTCTTCTTCTAAGTGTGACTTCAAATTTTCTTTCTTACAAATGTTGACTTTTTTTTTTGAAGAAAAGGAAAATTATTTTTAGATCACAAAGAAACAAAAGAGATTGCATCAACAATTCTATAGCAAAATGATTCCCAAAAACATTAGACCCTTAAAAGAAAAAGAAAACATAGGACAAGAATTAATTACATGAGACTACCAAAATTTGATGGAAAAAAAGACCTACATTGGCTTTTCTTTTTTCTTATTTTATTTTATTTTTATTATTTTATTTTTTTATTTATAAACCCCTAGATATGCTAAAGCTAATTTTATTTCCTTATACAGACAAGTCTATGAAAGTTAGGGCATCAATAATGTCTGTTTGGACATGCTGAGGTGGCGTTCAATAGAACGTCACTTTAGCACTAGAGTATTGAGCATTTGGTGCAGATTGAACACTTAATGCTCTGATTTATTTTATTTTTATTATTTATTTATTTTTATTTTTTAAGTTGACGTGAACAACTTGGTACAAATTGAACGTTTGGGCATTACAGTCCTTACAGATGCGCTTAAATGCTTATGTCAGTGTCATGTTGTCAAATATTTGCTTAAAAGCATGGGTATTAAAAAACACAAAAGCGATGCTGCCCATTCAAGTCAAAATTAAAAGAGCACATGCCACGATATGCTACACATATAATGGGTGATATCTAACATAAAAGAGATGACACCCAATGACATATCCTTTTGTTACCTTTTTTAAACTTTAGATGAACTTGTTCACAACTTGTTTAGGTTGATGCCCACCACGAGCTATTTATACTATTTATTTATTTATTTATTTTACCAAACCACTTATAGTGCATCCTAATATGCCCCACAACTATCTGAGGTGTTAATACCACGTGCTCGACCCCATAAATTTTGACCCCTTAACCAAACTTGTAGTTTTTTTGAGAACTTGTAAGTATGACTTGTGTTGCTCACGACCAGTATGGGCTATCTACAAAGTGGTTTATTTTATTTTATTTTACTTTTTTATTGCCAAACTAATTTTAATGCAGCCCAAATAATGTCCATCAACTTTTCAAGGCATCCGTACCCCCATGCCAAACGAAAGGTTAAATTTTGACCTTCCAACCAAACTCACAGTTTTCTTAAAACTAATAGCCATGGCTTAGGTTGCTCACAGCCACCACACGCTGCCCACATACTATCTATCTAAACCACTTTTACCGCATTCTAGATAATGTTCCTCAATTATCTAAGGCCTTCACACCCCACACTACTCCTTTGGTTAATTTTTAACCTCCACGCCAAACTCGCACTTGTTTTAAAGCTTTAACTTATGATATAAGTTGTCCATGACTACCACAAACTTTCCACTAGTTTTGTTTTACCAAACTACTTTCAACGCACCTCAAACATTAGTTCCCTCAACTATCCGAGGCATCTATACCCTATGCTAGATCCTTGACAAATTTTTGACAGCACAACTAAACTCATAGTTCTTTTAACACAAGTGCATATGGCCTACACTATTTAAGACTGCCACAAGCTATCAGCAGGGTTTTCTTTTTTTTGTCAAATCACCTCTAGTGCAACATAAATAGATAGTGCTCTTAAATTGTCTAAGGCATTTGTCCCCCCCAACCAAAATCATAGTTCTTTTAAAGCACGTGCTTGTGGCCTAAAATGTTCACGATCACCGTAGGTTATCAATGAGTTTTTTTGTCTGTTTCTCTTAACCTTGTGCTGGATCTCTGAAAAATTTTTGATCCCCTACCAAACTCATAGTTGTTTTAAAGCTTATGATATAATTAGTTTAAGACCACCATAAGCTATCCATGAGTTTTTTTTTTTTTTTTTGGGGCCAAACCACTTTAAGCACATCTCAAATAGTGCCCCTCAACTGTCCAAGGCCTACATACCTTACGCCAGCTTCCCCAGTTAAATCAATTAAATTTGGAACTCCAGTCAAACTCATAGTTATTTTCAAGCTTACACTTATGATATGAACTGTTCATGACTTTTGTAACACCTTGCGTCCCCCTCGTTTTCCAAGTCTGACCCATTTCGGTTTGGAGAGTGCAATTACTACATTGCTCTTAAACATTTCAAAGATAGGTAGGCCACCTGAGAGGCGAGAAATGTCATATTAATTCTTTTCTATTTCGATCCCAAATCCATGAGACTTCCTATGTACATTAACTTATGCACAAGTAGATTTCATGAAAAATAATAACCACAGCATGAAATAAATAAATAAAATCTACTTTTATTAATTAATTCAAATAATTCAAAGTTACATAGGCTTTGTGTTCATTATAGCGAAAATAAAATAACTTGGGCTAACATGCCCTACAATTTAATAAAATTTCTAAAGAACTAATCTAATTGCTATCCATGTAGCCTTGATATCTTAATTCCCTAAAATATTAGAAAGGAAGGGTAAGCTTACACACCTAGTAGATCATTTTAAAAGTTTAACTCATTATTTCCAACCAAATATAACGTGCATAACAAACACTTCAAAAGATTAAGTGATTCAAATAGTTGTTTGTTTTCAGTTGACATTAAAACCGAAAGGAATACACCTCAATGTTCCATATTTAGGGGATGAGGTCAAATCCAGACCTTCAACTTATCATTAATAAAGAGGGATTAAATCCAAACCCTCAATTCACATCCCAAAAATACTAGTTGGAACACTCATGGTGAAAATTCGTCTTTGTGCCGATACGTGATTATAGTATTTGTTTAATCTTTCATTAAATAAACAAAAGCATGACATATTCAAAATAAACCATAAATAATATATTTTCATAGTAGGCATCTTATAGCATAGATCATATCAGCACAAATCATGCATCATTATTCATACAATCTTAAGAATGCATTTCTAATCAATGGCATGTATAATCATGACATGCATAATCATGCCATATTTCTAGGCTAAACAAACTTTCAAGCACATCATATCTAAATCAAAATAACAAGGTAAAAGTTCAGAAATCATTTCGATTTCAAATAGCTTTACTCCTCTAGAAGCCTTTATTGAATCTCCTTTAGATCACCCCAACTGCTAGCACAAAATTTGTGCAGCACTTCGTTACTACTTCTCCAACTACTATTTAGAATAGCTATAGAAAAGAGGGATGCCAAGATGGAGACAGAGAGAGCAAGAAGGAACTTGTTGAGGTATTGTTGAGGTGAAGAGAATGGTGCTCATGCTTGGGTTTATATAGAGTTCTAACAGGCATGAATTGACAAGTTTAGGGTGTCTTCATTGTAAAAACCTTTCTAAAACTATTTTCCTATCCATTTTATTTGCTTCCTATGCATAAGATTTAGTCAGTAAAGGTTTTAGAAGTTGCTAACACATTATTTTGGGTTGATATCATTTTAGAAACCTTTCTAATTCTCTATTTACTTATTTTTCAAGCACATATATTAGTAAGTAATTATTTTAGAAGTTACTAATACATTTTTTGAGCTGATTTCATTTTAAACATTTCTAATTCTCTATTTTTTGTATGAAGAGAATGAGAATTTTAGAAAATGTAGATTTTTAGCAACTTCCTTGGTTATTTTTTGAGACAACCCGTGTTTTGATACACAAAATTTGGGTCCGACATATGTATTTTCTAAAATTTTTAATGAAAATACAAGGATTTACCTCAATTTTTTTTAAATTTTATATTATTTATTGAAGACAAATGAGAATAATGGGAAAAAATGCAAATTTGAGGAGAAAATATGTGGAATTATAAGAAAATGTGTTTTCTTGAGGGAAATAATTTTTGGGATTGATTGTTGATTTTTAGAATTTTTATGGAATTTCTTTAGAGTAATTAATAAAATTTTTGGGAAGAAAATATAATTTTTGGTGAATTATTCAATTTTTGAGAAAACAATTGCACAAATGATGAAAATTGGTGTGTAATTGGAATATTTGATGAAAAATGATGGAACAATAATTTTAGCAATTTTAGAAAAAAAATGTAAAATTCAGATATAAATATGTATATATATATAAAGGGAATTAAGATAAACAAAAAAAAAGGGGCAAAAGGGTTCCCCAGCCACATGGGCCAGGCACACCGGACCAAGCTCGTGTGGGTTAGGCCAACGGTGCACAGGCCTCTCGACCTGTGTTGGTCAGGCCCAGGCTCTTGGGCTGGCCCAGGATGCCTAGCAGCCCAGGCACCCCTCCTCTTCTTCCTTCGGAATTTTTGCTGATTTTTGCTGCGTTTTCCAACTGAAAACCATAGGATTGCATGGTTTTAGAGCTCATGGTTTGGCTATCCCATCCCACCTCATGAGCAAGCCAATGGGTAGTGCCAACTAGGCATCACGCATGGCGGCTTGAGAGCCACGTGGAAGGCCACGTGTCACCTTATTTGCCATACAAACACCTCCCTTCATGCAACAAAGCCACCATTGTAGCTGAAAATTCTAGATTTTTAGCATTTTCCTTCCATCTTCTAAAGCTTGTAGCTTATTCATTTGACCTCCGTTTTGAGTGTTCTAAGGCTCTTTGGAAAGTTCAAACTACCACCTACGAAGTCCCAGAAGCAGTATGCTAAATCTCAAAATCATTTGAAGCTGAAATCGCTGAGAAAAGGGGCTGTTCATCATGTTCAAAACTGAAAAACAGAAAAATTTGTGTTGAATCAATCTTTGGAGCTTCAGTTCCCAGGCCATTTCAAGTCCATTTTGGAGGTAAAACCCCTCTTTTTCTTCCTTATAAGGCTATGAAGTAGCTATTTAACTAATTGTTTTAACAGTTTCTGTAGAAAAACTAACTCTGAGACCAAATTGAAGACAATATTTGGAATACTTAGAGGTGTCTGTTTGGACCATGACCAGTGGGGTTTCAAACCCCATATTTAGGACTACAAAAGGATAAAAACCTTAAACCAAAAGCCTCTATGTTTTAGATTTTGTATGCTTGGAAACATGCCTCGTTAGTTAGGTATTATGAACTTATAAAAATTTTTAGAACATCCTTTTGCACACCATGTTTTGGAGAAATGTTTGAGAGCAAATATGGTTAGGGTTGCTTGCTGTTTTGAGTAAGACTTAATTAATCAGGATTCTAGGGTCTAAACTCTTGCAAAAATAGCAAGGAATAGCCTCGGATTAGTGTTGAAAATTAGAGTAGATAGGCACTCAAAAACCATAGGGGATTGAATCATAGAATAATCTGTTACATAAATAGAAAAGTAGGGGTTAATTGACTGACCAAATGAAGGAAATTTGAGCTGAAATTTCGTAGAGAGGTCCCTGAATATGTCAATAGTATGTGCACCAAATTTCAAGGCATCCTGAATTTTGAAAGTAGGTTAACTAATTCACTAAGTAACTGCCTGTTACAGGGTATACGGGATTTCATAGTCTCTGTTAGTACACCTAAAAACCCTAGTACATGGTGTCCAAAAATTGTGCAGTAAAATTCTGGTACTTTTTGGGAAAAATAGATCAAATCTGAAAAATTATACATAAATCCAACGATTGGATTGATCACAGGAAATTCGAAAAATTTACTGCTAGGAAGTGTGAACCCAGAAGTTCCTGAGATTCAAATAAAAATTCCGAGATTAAATTAAATGGATAAATCTCAGTGGATTGTGCTACAATTTAGTGGAAATATTTCTAAGTACATCTAGATTATTCCTACAAAATTTCAGGGCATTCTGATATGGATAAGTGGGTCAAATTAGGTAAACAGTCACTGTTTGTCACATAAAATCTAAGAACACACAGTTCCTAATATCTCAGTCAAAAACACTACCAAATGAAGTCCTAAATTCATGATATAAAATTCTAGGGAAGATTTGAGGAGTCTAGAACAGATCACAAAAATTTGGCCAAAATCTAATGTACAGATTGCCTGCAGAAAAATTGAAAAAATTGTTGTGCAATTAAGGCCATAAGCTAAAGATATACCTAAATGATGGGAATTGGGGATTTTGACCCTTCTGACCCAATCTTGACTTGAATGACCTATGTTGACCCAATTTGGGCACAAATTGACTAAAAGTGACTAGGATGGCCACATTGACTAGAGTTGAGCAGAGTTGACCAACTTTGACCGATTGACTGAAACGGCTCGGGTCGATCGAAACTGAGTAGAGATAGTGAGATTTGAGATTAGGCCCCTTTATGGATAAAACTGAGATTGAGTTTAACTGATACAGATTCGAGAGAGTACTACGGGGCTGGGCCGGTTGCCGACGGGGCATCGGTGCGCAGGACCCAAGGTGAGTAGTTTGACTCAGGTGTTTTCTGTGACTTTTATTCCTTGCATAAAACTTGTATGAAATGACATAATTTAAATGATTTCACAAATCTTAAATACATTTGATTGGTTTTGAGATTGGTAGATGTACACTGGTAGTGAGACCATAGGCTCGAGGGCTGAGCGTCGAGGTCAGGGTACTTGATGGGATTGTGATAGACTCGAGGTCCGAGCGCCAGGGGTTAGGGCATATGATCAATGCGCCTAGCTCACAAACCTGCTCGAGTCATGACACTCGAGGACCAAGCGAGGGGTTAGGGTATTCGTAGAATACGCCTATCTCACGACCTGCTCGAGTGGCCAGTACGCCTAACTCGGGACCCACTTGAGTAATGATCATAGGTTGGGTTTGTTGAGTTAACCTAACCCGGATATGTTTTTCTTATTGGCATGGATTTGAGATTTTTTTTTTCTGAAACTGATGCATTGTTTATATTTGTTTTCAAACTATGCCATGCTTTCGAATGCCATATTATTTTTACTGCTCATGCATACATGCATTATTTTGGAATATTGGTTATAGTTGACATGCTGATCTTTCTACTCATTGAGCCACATTGATTTTAGGCTCGCTACTCTATCATCATTTCAGATTCTACAACGGCTGACAAAGGGAAAGGCATAATGATTGCCTGACTCCCTCACGATTCTGTCCCTATTCTTTTGATCTATTGATTAGAGGTTTTTCATTCTGTACATATGTAAGGGGTCATTATGTATTTTGGACAAGACTAATGTTTACTGAAATGCTTCCACTTTGGATGTTGGTTACTTTTGCTTTTAAGTGTCCTAGTTATTCTGACATCTGTGTTGTATGAGTTTTGGAAATGGCTTAACAATGGTCGGACAAACTCGATTTGGTGAGAGGATTAGTCAGACCACTGTGTTGGTCGGGCCGCCCTTGGCTTAGAGAAGAGGTCCCGACATTTTTGTTTCTTATTTAGTTTGAAATTTCAAATTTCAAACTCTAATGTTGGGCGCTACTTTTGAGTATATTTCAAATTCCAATGTTATTTCTCATTTTGGCCACTTATAAATTAAAATGTATAAAATCTTATATCTCTAAAATTTCATAAAATCCTCAAGGATTAATTTTATTTTATTTAATTAAATTTTTTACAAATTTTCAGGGTATTATAACCTACCCTCTTAAAAGGAATTTCGTCCTCAAAATTTGCACTAATCCATTTGGGCGTGGTTCTGTCACGCATTTCTTGTGAAAAGATCTTGGTACTTGGTCATCATCTCATTTTTCAACTCTTTCTACTCTATGAAATTTTTAGAAAACTTTGACCAAGGGAATGCCCTTCATTCTCAGGCTTTGACCCTTGCGATCGAGGATCCTAACTGCTAGTTCGTCATAAGTGGCATCGTCTTGGATGTTCACTTCCTCCCAATGGATTATGTGAGAGGGATTGGGTTCATACTTCTTCAGCATCGACACATAGAACATGTTGTGTATTGAGGTCATTCGGTTTGGTAAGTTTAACTCGTAGGCACATTCTTCGATTCTTTTAAATATCTCGAACAGACCGATGAATCTAGGTGATAACTTTCCTTCATATCTAAACCATTTGATTCTTGTTTTGAGGGTTGATTCTGAGAAACACCTTATCATCAACTTGAAACTCTAGGGGTCTTTTCCTTTTATCGGCATAACTCTTTTGTCTACTCTGCACTGTGGCTAATCTCTTTTGTATCTGTTTTACTTGATTATTCATCTCTTCCACCATATTTCACTCACTAAGCACGTGATCTTCAAGTTCAGCACATCAGATGGGTGATCTGCAGGGCCTCCCATAGATAGCTTCATACAAATCCATCTTGATACTTGTCTGATAGTTGTTGTTACAGGCAAACTCCGCTAGGTGTAAGTACTTGCTCCAGTTGCCTTTAGAATCAAAGACACAAGACCTTAACATGTCTTCTAGTGTCTAAATGACTCTCTCATACTGACCATCAATTTGAGGATGGAAAACAGTGCTCATGTTGAGTTTGGTGCCTAACTCCTTCTGCAAACTCTACTAGAATTGTGATGTGAATCAAGAGTCTCTGCTAGACACTATGGTCTTAAGTACACTATGAAGTTGTATTATCTCCTTTACATATAGTTCTTCTAACTTATTGACTTGTTTTATTGTAACACCTCGCCTCCGATGCTCGGGCCTACTCATCTAACGGTATATTTTTCTTCCTCAATATTTTTGGATTGCCCGAAAAACGGGCCCATATTACGTTATTCTTATTCCATTTCTTTCCTTATCTATGAGATATCCTGTGCACATTATCTATGTACAAATAATTCATAAAAATCTATGACTCCATGAAATAAAATAAATCTTTTATTATTTAATAGAAAAATTCAAGGGTAATAATTCAACTTTTGTTACAACGAAATGAAATAAATAAATAAATTTGGGTCCACATGCCCTACAATGAAATTAAAAACTACAATGCAGCCTTGATAATTAAACTCGTAAACTATTAAAAATAAAGGGTGAGCTATAAAACCCAGTGAATCATCCCAAATATTTAGTTTATTAATTTAACAAAATAAAACATGCATAACAAGCACTTATATGGAATTAAGTGATTCAACCAATTTATTATTTATTTTTTCATTAAAGACTGAAAGGATACCCTCCCAGCATTTTCAATCCCTAGGGAAAGAGTTACTATACTAAACTCAGACCCACAGGTTGAGATAGGATCAACTTCGAACCCTCTATTTCCTCACAACTCTTGATTGGAATGTTCACGAGGAACCTCCACCCCCGTGTCAGTACGTGATTAGGATCTTTATTGTAACGCTCCGTATTTTAATTAGATACATAAATTAATTTAAATGATGGTAAATGTGTATAAATACACGTATTTGTACGGAGTACGTGTGTATGTACGTATATAAATTAATTAAACTAAGTAAATGTGTAGAATTAATTAAATTAAATAATGGGTTTAATATATATGTGATTTGGATGACTAAAGTAGTTATTAGAAAAAATAATAACTAAATAAAATAATAATGAAGTGGGTGTAACATGTTGGGTTTCAAATAAAAATCAAAATATTTTATATATGTAGGAAATATTGAGTTGCTGGTATGCATGCTGGAGTGGAAAAAAATGTATTTGAATATGATGGATGTGGTATGGACAATGTGTATGGATGGTGGTGGCAAGCATGTATATTTTATATCTATGTTGGGCAATGCATAAATGTAATGCATGGGATGAGTTCTTGTACGTTGGCTGGAGAAAAAAAAAGAAGAAATATAATAAGGAAAAAGAAAAGACAAAAGAAATCAATAGAAATGATTTAAAGGAACGATGAGGTGGTTTTGGGAGCTAGTTATTAAATGAAGCCCTTAAAGGTGATTGGTTATTGAATATAAGTAAATGGGGCAGTGGGAGCATTTTTGCTCAATTCATTTCGTTTTATTTCCTTTCTTTCACTTTTCATTTCAAAGCCAACAGAACGCATGAAAGAGAGAAGAACGGAGGAAAACAAAAGGAAAGTTGGGTTTCGTGACAGATTCGACACGCAAGTAAGTTATTTCTCCAAATTGTAGTTACAAAAATGCTATATAAGCCGAGTACTAGAATTCTAGGGGTATAATTTTTATTATAGACAGTGTTTTATAGCTATACCAAAAAATGAGGTATTTTCCTACAGTGAGTAAAACTCAACAAAAATTATACCAAAACACTCCTGGTGATGAGTAGATTCTAGATATGTGGTTAGATTGTGTTAGTTTACCCTGTAGATTTTAAAATAAATACCAAAAGTTTTATAACCTCTTGATCGGCTTTCGATAGTGTTAAACCTCAATGAGTTTGATTTGAAGCTATAGAAATGTAGAGAATGAAAATACGTACCTATCGACACCAAAATTATGAATTTTGGATATCAATTGAAATTTTGGTGAATGATTGAGCAATGGGGTTTTTAAGAAAAAATATAAAAAATTACGGAAAATAGGATTTAAAAGCCTATTTAAGTTATTTTTTGCCGTAAAAATATTTTATATGAGCAGAAAATTAGTTTTTATGATTATTGAGATTATTCGAGTCAATGCACATCAATACGTGAGGTCTGATGTGCGTGTATGATTAAAAATGAGAAATAAATATGTTAAGAATTGATTATAGAAATAAATTTGAATTTGATTGGTGCTTTTGAAATTATTTTGGATAGGATAATTTTGGTGAATTGAGTATAGAGGTTGAAATGGATAGTAGAAATTGATTGACAATAATTTTGGTCAGTAATATTTATTTTTGGGTATTTTGGAGAATATCGCTCTATGTCCAAAACTTCTGATTTTTCTTAAACATGAATGGATGCACCTGTTATGATATGAAATGATGGATTATATATTGTTGAATTTTACAGTAAAGGTTGAAAAAGCTGGTTATTTACCAGAGAGTGAGTTACGTGCCAACGAGATTTAGTGTTGATATTCTGTGAGTATTTCTTTATCTTTGTTATTTATATGGCATTGTAGATAAAAAATGGGTTGAATGTAAGCATGTTATTGATATGAACATATGTTGCATTTGATTTAGCTTTCAGGAAATTTTATTTACATGGCAACGTGTTTTGGATTTGCAAGAGCAAATCTAAAATATGATATCGTTTCGATGGACTAAGCCATGGAGAATAATACTTCTTTATGTGATAATCCTATGAGACTGAGCCATGAGAAGTATCAGCCTTTTTCTATGTGATAATCCTTGAAATGAGTCGGAAATGGAAAAAATCAGAGTTGCAGTCTACTTTTGTTGAGGTCAAATAAGAAGTGAGACTAATTCTAGATCTAGAAGGATAAGGAGATGCATAATCATTTTAAATGGAAGGATAAGGAGGTGCATGATTGTTTTAAATTGACATGAGCACTATGTTAAATGCATTTATGTATTTTGTAAATGAGTATGCTGAATATGAATGTTTTATTTGATTCGAGAATTTGCATGTTTATTTAAATGCATCTAAATGCCTTAGATAAAGAATATTCACTGGGCATGTTGTGGCTTACTTAATTTTTAACATTTTAGAAACAGATAAGAAAGGGAAGAAACTAGTACAAGAAGGATAGTTGACTCTTCAGTCACTGCTGGGTGCGTAGGTTTGAGTATTTTGCGTGGGTTGTACTTTTGTATAAATATAATTATCACTATATACGTAATATCATTAAAAGAATTTGGATATGGTTACACTAGTTAAGAGTGGATCTTTATAAGTTATGAATTACGAAGTATGGTTGATGAAAACTTGTGATTTAATATTATTTGTTGTAAACTGTGGATTGATAATGTGTTTATTAGGTGACGAATTTATTGGGATAAGTCAAAATTTTAGAGGAGACTGTCAAAATTTTTGTAGGGATATTGAGTAGGATTAACTGTGAGAGGCTGACATAGTATTGTATATGTAGATGTAGCGTATATGGTATTATGTGCCGGTCGTGACGTCACTTCTATGAAGTGGGTTGCGACTTAATCTTTTATTAATTGTAAAGGCATAATAAATAACTATTTAAACATAATTTAAACATTCCAACAGTATAACATTACCCACAGGTTAACATTTAAAATAAAACAGAAAGGATGACTTTTGATTTTTCATGTAAAAGATTGTACAAGATGTAACTACAGAGCATATTATCTCAGTTAGGAACAATATAATAATTTAATTGTATATATTAAAAAGACATGGAAAAGAAAACTAAACTAACCACACAAACAAGCATTATTTGAATCAAAACAATAAATTAAAAAGTGAAAATCATTTTACCTCGAGATTGCTTCTTGAATTCCTTTCAGATCTTTTTGCCAAGATCTGTGTAACACTTCGTTGGTACTACCTCGTTGGCTATTTAAAACAACTCAAGAAAAAGAAAATAGAATAAAGGTGCCAAGAAGGAGGCAGAGGGAGTAAGAAAAGTGTTGTTCAGTTTTTCCTGAGATGAATGAAATGAGTAGGGTAAGGAAATTTATATAGAGTTTATGGAGGTTAATTTCGTAATATTTTGTTTTTCTAATATAGAAAACTTTTATTTTTACTTAATTGGGGCTGCTAAAGGTTTATGGTTTAAAATTATGATTTTTTTTCTACGTTTTTTTTCCGTGCTAATCTAAGGTCTTGATCATACACTGCTGTTAATCCATGGTCCACAATCCAGGATTTTGGTTCATGTCCAATTTTCTTCATTTTCTTCTAAATTTTTCGTGGGCTCATGCGCACAAATTCGCATCTGGGAATTCAGTCATTTTTTTTTCTATCTCCTTTATTGGATCAAAAGACAAATCACTCACAAAAAAGCGCCGTTTTAATATTGTAATCATTACTTTGTTATAGATCAATTAATGTATGTACATAACTTTCATTGGTGAAATAGTTTTCTAAGATATATATTATTATTTTGCATTTGCTTATATGATTAAATTTATTTGATATATGTGTATATGTATAGCGTCATAGTGCCATATCTGCATTTGCTTTGATTGGTGAAATAATATATGTAGCATTATAAACTTATATAATATATATATATATATATTAAATAATGCAATAATTTTGTATTTAGTAATTTAAAAATATATTTTCACACACACACATATATACATTTACACATTATTAAATATATATATTTAACACGTACATATATTTCTATATATACATAGATATATATATATATATGCCACATCATATACATACATAATTTATACATGGAACATACATACATAGTTTCGTACAAAAATATCATAAATTTCTCAAAATTATACATAATTTATATTTTATATATTTACCTTAAAATATTGTAAATTTCTCAAAGTAGAATTATTTTATTTAATTTGGTTAATCTAATTTCGTACAAATCTTTGGGGTATTACATTCTATTCCTCTAAAAGACATTTTGTCCTCAAAATTTATCACTAGGCTACTCGAGTGTCGTTTGATCGAACATTTCTAGGGAAAAGGTCTAGGTACTTATTTTGTATTTCACTTTCCAATTTCTAAGTGGCTTCTTCTATTCTATGGTGTTTCTAGAGAACTTTGACTAATGGGATGTCTTTAGTTCTTAGGTTTTCCATCTTGCGGTCGAGAATCCTAACAACAAAATTTTCATACGTGGCATCATTTTGGATGTCCACCTCTTCCCAATAGATTATGTGGAAGGAATTTGGTTCGTACTTTCTCATTATTGATATGTGAAATACGTTGTGTACTGAGGACATTCAATTTAGAAGGTCTAACTCATAAGTGCCTTCATCGATCTTCCTGAGTATCTCGAAGGGTCCAATGTATAAGTGCTAGTTTTCCTTTAATTCCAAATTGTTTAATTCCCTTATGAGGGCTAATCCTCAAAAACACTTTATCGTCTAAGTGAAATTCTAGAGGTTTTCTTCTCCTATCAGTGTAACTTTTCTATCTACTTTGTGTAGTGGTAGGTTGCTTCTAAATTTGTTTCACCTGATTGTTCATCTCCTGCGCGAGATCTAGCCTAGGAAGAATGTGATCATCAAGTTCAGCCCAACAGGTTGGTGATTTGCAAGGGCTCCCATAGATGGCTTCGTACGAAGCCATCCTTATACTTGCTTGATAACTATTGTTATAGGTAAACTTTGCTAGATGTAGGTACTTACTCCAATTCTCTTTGAAGTTAAGGATGCAAGACCTCAGCATGTCTTCTAGTGTCTGGATGACTCTCTCAGACTGGCCATCTGTTTGAAGGTGAAAAACCATACTCATAGTGAACGTAGTGCCTAGTTTCTTCTGTAGACTCTTTCAAAATTATAAGGTGAAACAAGAGTCTCGGTTTGACACTGTTGTCTTAGGTACCCCATGAAGGCGTACTATCTCTCACACATAGAGTTCACCTAGTTTACAGACTTGATCTGTGGATCTTATTAGCAAGAAATGTGCCATTTTAGTAAGACAATCCACAATCACTCAAACAGTATCTTTCCCTTTCTGATTTTTGGGTAACCCGCTGATAAAATCCATGGCGATGTTATCCCACTTCCATTATGGGATTGGAATTGGTTGTAGGAGTCCAGAGGGCTTTTGATGTTTCGCCTTTACCTGCTGACAGGTTAGGCACTTAAAGATGTCTTTGGCTACATCTTTCTTCATACCTCTCCACCAATAGGTCTTTCGAAGATTTTCATACATATTATCTCCCCCAAGATGCATTGTGTACTTTGTTTGATGGGCTTCGTCTAGAATGGTTTACCTACTTGGTCCATTTTGTGGTACGCAAATTCTTTTTCCTAGCCTTAATGTACCTTCGACACCCATTCTAAAGTTGGCATGCTTACCTTGTTGAATTCCTTCAATCAACCTTGTGAGCCATTTGTCTTGCCTTTGATCTTCCCTAATTTGATGCAAAAGATCCAGTTGATAAGTTATATTGCATAGATAGTCTTATTCTTCATTTAATGTCACACCTATCCTGAAGTCATTGATCAGTTGGTACATTTGACCCTTTTCCTCCTCTTGTTTGCTAAATTTCCTACTGAGGGCGTCTGCCACTATGTTGGTTTTTCTTGGATGGTAATAGAGTTGGAAATCGTAGTTTTTAAGGAATTCCATCCACCTAAGCTGCCTGAAATTCAATTCCATCTCAGTATGGATGTATTTTAGACTTTTGTGATATGAAAATAGGTCGAACCTCTGACCATACAGGTAATGGCTCCACGTCTTCAATGCAAACACTATAGCCGCTAGTTCTAAGTCAGGTGTTGGGTAGTTTCTTTCATAGATCTTTAGTTGTCGTGAAGCATAGGCAACAACCTTTCCTACTTGCATCAAGACTACACCCAATCTATTTTGTGAAGCATCTGTGTATAAAACATATGTGATGCCATGAATCAGAGTGACTAAAGTAAGGGTTGAAGTCAATCTCCTCTTCAATTCTTGGAATGATTGTTCACACTTCTCATTCCAATTGAACGTAACTTCTTTTCTGGTCGGTCTGGTCATAGGTTCCGCTAATTTGGAAAAGTCTTTTATGAATCTTCTGTAATATCCAGCTAGGGCCAATAAGCTTCTGATCTCGGTGACTGTCTTAGGTTGTTTTCAATTTGTGATAGCTTTCACTTTTTCAGGATCTACAGAGATACCTTTTGTTGATATTATATGACCAAGAAATTTGACCGCCTCCATCCAAATTTCACACTTGCTGTACTTAGCATATAGTTGGTGTCTTCTGAGTGTTTCTAACACGATCCTCAGGTATTCCTCTTTGGACTTAGAGTATATTAGAATGTTGTCAACGAATACCATAACAAATTGGTCTAGGTATTACCTAAATACTCGGTTCATCAAGTCCATGAATGTTACCGGGGCATTGGATAAACCAAAGGGCATTACCATAAACTCAAAGTGTCCATATCGGGTTCTAAAGGTAGTCTTGTGAATGTTTGATTCGTGGATCCTCAACTAATGATACCCTAACCTAAGATCAATTTTGGAGAAATAAGTGATCAGATAGGTCATCTATCCTTGGTAAAGGGTACTTGTTCTTTACTATCACCTGATTTAGTTTTCGATAGTCAACGGAGAGTCTCATAGATCCGTCCTTCTTTTTTACAAACAGACCAAGAGCTCCCCAAGGTGATTCACTTGGTCTGATGAATCCTTTCTCCCGGAGCTCGTCTAGTTGAGCCTTCAACTCCATTAATTCTACTAGTGTCATATGGTATGGAGGTATAGCTATGGGGTTGGTTCCAGGTTGGAGTTCAATCTTGAACTTAACTCTTCTAGTTGGTGGTAGTCCGGGTAAGTCATCAGGGAATACATCTTCGTAGTCTTGGACTATTTCTAGGTTCTTGCTCTCTTTCTGTCCTTCAAAGTCCTCTAAGAGTTTCTTTAGGTCATCCTTCTGCCTTAAGCAGTTCAACATGGCCATCATTAGGCTCTTAGGCAACCTATGAGTATCACCATTAATTTTAAAAGCTTTTCTTGAGGGTAATGTTATCATCACTCTTCTCTTAGAGCAATTGATTTGCGCTTGATACTGGTTTAACCAGTCCATATCCAATATCACGTTGTACTCGTAGAATGGAAGTACCAAGAGATCAGCCGAAATCAGCTTATCCCCAAATCTAAGATCACATGTACATATTCTTTTTACAGTGATAGCAGTTCCTATGGGTGTGGGTACATTTAAGGTTACAGGCAAGGTTTTTGTTACTAGTTGTAACCTATTAACCAGTCCTTTCGAAACAAAAGATTTCGTAGCACCCGAATCAAACAATAGTTTCACAACAATATTAAATAATAGGAATGTACCTTCCACCGGGGACTTGTTCCTTAGCAATTGCAAATACTCTGGTTTGGTTCTGCATGTGGATTTGGTTTTGGTTTTGCCCTTGGTTGTTGTTTGGTCGCGGTTGCTGCTGTTGAGGATGACCATTTTGTCGTCCTCTTTGATGCTACTGTTGTTGTGGGGCCTGGACTATAGCTGGACAGAACCTCGCCAGATGTCCTGGTTGGTTGCAATAATAACATAGTCCTTGTTGTCTTACTTGCTCCTTTCGTTCTTCTTTGTTTGGCCTTGTTTGCTATAAGGCCTAGGGTGCCTTGTTTCCACCATTTTGTTGGTTGAAATTGTGTATTTTTTGAGGCCCCTGATGATCCTTACCATCTGTTGGCTTCTTGTTCCTATTCTTTAACCTCTGTTCGAAGTTCAACTCTTGCTCTAGTGTCAATGCCCTATCTATAACTTCTCTTTATGTTTTCGAGCATGCTGTCTTGATGAACTTGCAGAGCTCAATATTGAGACCCCGAGTGAAACAGTTGACCTTCATCTTCTCCTCTCTAATCAACTTCGACGAAAACTTGGCCAATTTAGTAAATTTGGCCTCATACTTGGTCACCGTCATATTTCTCTGTTTCAGTTGAACGAAGTCTTCTGCATCTTTGTCAGTGTTGCTTCAAGGAAGAATTTCTTGTAAAATATCTCCCTAAACTCTTTTCCAATTCATTCTACTAACATTATTGTTCGGGTCTGCCTTTACCATCCGCCACCAGCTTCTAGCTAGTGCCTTGAATTGATGGGTTGCCAACACTACCCTACTAGGACCCGATACTCTCAATACATCTAGGTTTTCTTCTAATTCCTGGTACCAATGGTCAGCTGTTAAGCAATCAGCAATTCCATCAAATTTTAATGGTTGAAGCTTCTTTAATTCTAGCAGCATCTTTCTATGTTCACTATCTTCTAGATTCTCATGTACTTCCTAACGAGCTGGAACCTCAGGCACTGGTACTGGTATTGGTTGCTACATCGGGATAGGTTCCTGGACTTGTGGATGCGGTGCCACTTGAGGCGTTATCTAGGGTAGGGCCCTCACGATTTGTTCCACGACCCTCCTTGTGACCTCTAATGTTATATTTTCCATTTGGTTCTTAGCTATGTTATTTGGTACCTCTTGCCCCTGAGAATCAGTTTGGTGAGATGTTGTAACCCTAGTAGCGTATCTTCTGGGTCCGACCATTTATCTACAAATTAAGTTGTTTTAACTGGTTTCCACAGTTTTGCCTTGTCATACTATCATGACTCTAGATTTAGGTTTCTAGGTTCTCAATTTGTCCAGTGGCCCAATAGTTAATTCTTCCAAGTTTTTTTTTGTTTTTGGGTATAGGATTTGGTCTCATACATGCATATTTAAACAATAAAATCATCGTATTCAATCATTCAATAATGCAAGTTCATACTTAGCATAGCAAAATTTTGGGCTTTTGCTATGCCACCGGGTTCGAGTATCCTATACCACCCTCGCCCATTGATAGAGACTTCCACTCAAAAGTTTCACTACACCCAATCAATTTCGTAAATGTCTCGATTTTTAAAGCTTTCCAAGCCCCATTATATTTGAATGTCTTATATCAGCCAAGTATAGGGAAACAAGTTTATCAAAAGCCACTGATCATTCACTAAACATGGTCTATCATTCTCCAAGTCCAGGATTTCTCCATACCTCTGAATCCTATACGTCCCATATGTAACAACACCAAATTTTGTAGCTCGTGTATGTCAAAAAAATAGAATTTTTGAAAATATAAAATAATGTTTTAAAAATTA
>JAJIYU010007689.1:0-18822 GCA_030144865.1 Tinospora cordifolia | reverse complement strand
TAAAATAATAAAAGCGAAAAAGGTGGTGGACCAATGCTTCAATAATTTCAAAGCAAAATTTTAAAAAATAATAATGAACAAAAAAAAAATTGAAAAGCCATGGATTGTTGGGAGAAGAATAAGAAAATATATATAAACCCTATGAATAATAAACAAATTGGATATTTAAAAAATAAATAAAATATCATAAAATATGAATGTAAGCATTTGGATTTCTTTGAATCATTTAAAAATCGTTATTATAAAAAAAAATCCGCAATTTCAAAGAAGAACACTCATCTTGGGTCGACTTGGTATTTAAATGTTTTTAGTAGTTATCTGCTCCGCACTTGGCTACCTAACGTTTATTGTAGCCACGATAACTAGTACACCAAAGGTGTATCCTTCCCGGTCCTATCGTGTTAAGGAAAGATAGGTCATTAAGTCAATAATATTTTTCTTTTCACATGAAATGAAACAAATTTGAGAAAATAGTAAAGATGAGAGCATTTGTTTCTTTAAATTAGTATAAAGGAAAACAATTGATACCATATAAACATCAAGGGTTACAGAGTGATAAATATTTTAAAAATGAAAAGAAAAAAGTTGAATTTGCCAAAATTTTATTATTTTGATGATTCACATGTTGTCTAATTGAGTTTTATTATGTCAATCATAAAAATTAAATTATAGGTATCAAATACTCAATCATTGGCTACCTCTAGTAAGTAATCCAACATTCTTCACTTGAAGTCAAGAATTTGAATTTTTTTTTTTCCTTGGTAAATAAGTATTTCATTTCTTCTCCTAGGTATAAGTAGCAGTAGTACCATCATAGATGATTTACATGTCTTTTATAATCTTTTTTCTTGTGATTTAAACCATGGATGAATTTATCAATAGCTTTGATTTTTATATTAATAGAAAACAATTAAGTTTAGTATATTTTTATATTTTTATTTTTCTTATATTTATTCAAAGTCTAGTAACCTTATCGGATGAAAATAAAGCACAAGTCGATGTTGAAAGGTAGGGTATTCAATTTGATTTTAAGTTTATATTCATACTTATCAATCGAAATGGATGCTCAAAAACCTTTCTAAAATCTTTGCTTGCTCTCAAAGTTGATAAAGTGAGCAAAGGCTAAAATGTTACTTCATATTCATCAATCTCCAAACTTTTGTTTTGTTTTTTGTTTTGATATGTTTGTACTTATGATCAACGAAGGAGGTGAACTAATGAATTTATGGTGCATCGATATAGTTAAAAGCACTACCTGACTATGTTTTGAAAAAAAAAAAACCCGTAATAATTTGCACATTTACTAAAATTAGAGGTAACAATTTGCATCACAAAATGATAATTTAAATGAAACACGGCACAAAATTAACGAATTTGAGTTTAACATAAATAAGTTTGATCAAAATCAGATTAAACACAATTTAATTCATATCATAAATAGACTAGCCTACTTATTAAACTCAAAAAATGTTATGTTTCGATAAATATGTTATAAATAAGTTAATTTATGAAAATGTTGATGAAAACATTTAAAAAATAATAATAAATTGATTATGTTTTGTATTTTTATTAACATTCTTTTGAGGAAAACAACTTTATTAATTAGTTACAATAAGTTAAATAAGATTTCTTAATGAATATATTGTGTTAGGTTAAACACTACCTGATTATGATATGTTTAACTAACGTGTTAAATGTATCGCATTCGTGTCATTCATTTATTTAACGTGTTGTATTCATATTTAAATATCATAACAAGATTATTAAATGTCTAATTTTTGGATATTTCATATATATGTGTAATGCTCATATCGATACGACTCATTTACAACTTTGTGACGCGAAGCGTTACCCCTAATTAAAATGTGTATTGCAACTTAATTTGGAATATATGCACCATATTCATAAGTGATATTTGACAATGGTAGGGAGATATTACAATCCCAAGAAGAAGATACTTATGGAATTAGCATTGGTTGATTAATAAGCTTTGGGTTTCAATAAAAATTTAGGTGACGAGAGGCTACCAATTCGAGGCCAAGGTATGTCACGGGCCTTCAAAATTAAGGCTTACATGTTGCTTACAAACTACTCACTGATGAAGAATTCCTTCCAATTATGCAAAAAAATAAAATAAAATAAAGTAAAGGATAGTATAGGTTTCATACCTCAACAACATATTGTGAAAAATTGATAATGTGAAGCTATTGAAAAAACCTTGGTCAAGCGAATCAGTGGAGTAAGTAGATGCCTCACCAACTGCTCTATAGTGATTTGACTTAAATTTTAGTTATATGGGGTTTTGTTGATCTTGATATATGTATAAGAAGGTAACACTTGGACTCTCGAAATGATAGTATTGAGAAATCAAATAGTAGGCCCAGTTATAATTCCACTTCAATCTATGTACAGAACCCCTGCATGTAACTATGCATTGATGATTAAAGCTGGCCAACATAACGTTACCTACATGATGGTTAAAGCCAACTTGATTCCTAGTCTCCATCCTCTCAATCTAGTTGATCATCGTTCAAATATTATTGCCTTCACATGACTTTTTATCGCTTGCCCATTAGCAAATTAATTAGCTTTCTTCCATCTTTTGCATGTGAGAAGGTAGGTTAGAAGTATCATATACTACTGAATCACTTTTTGAGGCATCACAAGTTGAAAACTATTGATCCTCGTTGAATCATACACACACTTCAACACAATCATCACAAGATGAACAGTGATTATATATTTGAAAAATGCAACTTTAACTCGAAGTCCTGGAATTATTCCTCTGTCTTCCAATCCTAACACACTAATTGAAAATTCTGAAGGGGCTTTTAACACCTCAACAGGTATGATTCTTGTAATGATTCTTGTAAGGAAACAGGTCGAAATCATTTCCAATTGCTGATGCTTTTGGGTCCATTGAGCTGGAGATTCAGAACTTAAAAAAGTACAAGAGGAATCATTGTTCATTAGCATTTTCAAACGTTTGATGAAATCATTCCTTTTGTACATATGATTCCATGATTAGATGGTGCATTAAATGGAATAAATAAATATAAGCAAAGTATGTTCTTTTTAAATGAGATGTATCTTAATTAATTTCTGATAACTTTTTTAGGTTATACAATTTTACATGCATCTTTATGATTCCATATCAATCAATGCCAGCCGGACCACCCATCTAACTCATAAGCTACCACTACTATCTTCTTGGCTGGTAGGAGATCGCCATCGCCATCATGCAAGCATAGGCAAAGCGGTGCAGTGTTGCACCCTAAAGGGTCATAAAATTTTCAAGTGTAACTTACATCAAAACTTTCATGATTTTCATTCGCATTTGTAAAATTACATCTTACCAATAACCCCTAAATGATAAAGAGTCCAATAGCCAAAAGTTCTGATCCGAGTAGCAAGAGTCCCACCCTTTGTTTTTCTAGCAGTAACACTGTTCTCTATAGCTATCCCCACTTTTAGACGGCACATGGAGAATTATCTGACAATGAATTCATGATCCAAATTTTAAAAATAATAAGCCTTTTAAATAGACCCAGATGATCAAATCAATAAAGCAGCTTAACAAGAATTGGCAATTTGAAACCTTCTCCAACCCCACAGTGTGATGAGTTGGAAGCTCATGGACACAAAACAACACTTCTTGTCTCTTCTCACTACACTTTGACCCTCTTAAATGTAAATGTCAATCATTCGCCAAGTAGAAAGGACTTTTGTTTCTAATTTGTTGCTTTTAAAATACATATTCAATCCAAACAAGTATTTGTGCCTGGACCACAAGCCAGAAGATGACGAAGGCCCTTGTTGGCATTACAATATATATTTATAAGCAAGAGAGAGAAAGAAGTTGTCATGCCACATGCCCCCACAGGAATTCCCAATGGAAGAATTATGGGAATGATAGCACAATCACATCAGCTGTTGTTCTTTTCAGATAGTATCCAATATAAAGTGTTTGACAGCGAAAGAATGACGTTTTTGGGAATTTGGTTTGAAAAGGTTGGTTCAGATGTCTGACATGTCAAATAGAAACATAATCACTTTTCAGCAGACAAGACAAATGACAAGATTCTTCAACCTTTTCTTTATCCTTTCCCACAAGGTTGGGATGAGTCAGAGACCTACTTCTACACAGCCCCTCTGACCATTAGAGTAGTTTTGCTTCTTCACACAAAAGGCCAAAAAGAAATTTTTAATTTTTTAAACAAAAAGTAAAATGAAAGTAGTACAAGAGGCAAAGAATACCTCTTTTTCAACAAGAATAAATAAACAAAAAGGGTGGCAGTAGCAGTGGCAGGGGAGGCTTCATTATATGTTTCAGAGAAAACAGAGATAAAAGGTCGTCAATTGCAACAGCAGAGTTCAGAGAGAAGTGAGTCATTTTCCTTAAACAATAAATATTGCTGTTGTCATGTGTACAGAGCCCACCTCTACTTCTTTCTCAAGCAACTAAATGGCCAAGCCACTTGTCATCTCTGAATAAAAACAAAATGAAATAAAACGAGGCACATATTATGCATTTAAGATGGGCAACATCCACCTGAGAGTTTGTAACGTGGGGGCAAATGAAAAAGAGAATACACTTTTTTGGTTGCCCATAAACCGCTCCTACCCAGCCATATGCACCCACCCTGTGATTTATCATCTCCAACAAAGATGTAAAAACCCATCAAATATTTCTTGGGAATTGATTAACATTTCCTCGTGAAAAAAAGGGGGTGGAGGACAGGGATTGAGCTACTATTTTTCCTTTTGCACTACCCCAGAATATGACCAAATCTCCTTAATTTTTACTAAAAAAATATACAAACACCTACACATATTTACTGACCAAAAATGACATCGTCGGTGTCAACATGAAACCAGCCATCAGGCAATCTTCAGATTACTCGAAGAACCCGATTGTGAATTCAAGTTGTTTCTTTCCTGCATTTCCCTTTTCATTTTTTTCCCTTTTTTTTTTTTTTGTTGTTGTGGTTTTTCATGTCTGTATTGCGCCAATGTGAAGGCAAGGAAAGGAGACGAAATCCTTCAGGGAGGTGCAGGTCGTAATGGAGGGGAAAAAATCAATTAATCCAATGATCAAAGTGAGAGACATTGTACCCCCTCAGGTAGGTTTCTAGGCATTGCAAGTGCGGTAACATATCTCTGGGGGCATGTTTTCTGTGTAATTGCTGCTCCATCAGAGGATGATGAGGTCTCAGCCACATCTGCTTGGGGCCGTCCATGAAACTTAGCAAAACGATTGATTACTGAAAACCTCTCTAGATCCTGGCATTCCACTCTGATGTCTAAGATTGATGCTCTCCTATCCAATCTGCATTATCAACATAAGAAAGCATCAACAAGTAATAATTTTAATGAATCTTAGCAAAATTTCACGTTTCATAAAGATTGTGACAAAAAATAAAGCTTATTTAAATACAACGGTAATTTATTGTGCTAAATTAACTCAATTAGCCACATGAAGTCACTGGAGAATTTACAAAGTTACATTCTACAAGACAGTCTCAGGCATGTGAGATCCAAAGCACGGTAAAATGCACATCAAAGAAAAGAACAAGGCAAAAGTATATTTCAGGTGACAATTATAGGTCTTTATGCAACCACTTTAGCCTCTTTTCAACGAGTCAAAGCATGTAACTGCCTCTGCTCTAACAAGGGTAGACGTATAAATTATCACCAACCACAAATGATTAATGCTTTTGGGCAAAAAAATAAAAATAAAAACACACAACACCCATTTGTCATCTAGTATAAACTAGAAGTGAAAACCACAAAAGATCAAAGTTATAAGAATTGATTACCAATATTAATTGTATCAGTATCAAATTTGCCGGTGAAATTCAATCAAGTAAACAAGCAATAGACAGCAAAATCCTACTTCCAGCAAAATCCTAATTCCAAACAACACAATAAATGAAAAGAACATCAATCCAGAACTGTCTCACCTAGTAGAAACAATTTTTAAATAGGTTTAGCAAATCCACTTAAGAGGTCAATGTTGGCTGCTGCAAAATTCACTGCTCTTCTAGACCACCATATCTGATAGATTCATCAATGCACAAAAAAGAATAGAACTATAAAAGAAAACATGGCTTCCAACCATAGTGGCAATGTCCTTTAGAATGTTCAACAAGCAACAGCATACTCATTGATACTGAAATAGGTCTACCCATCATAGACACGAACCATTATTTCTAGGTCATTTGTATACCTCTTGAGGCATATTTCTAAATTACTTTAAGTGTGTTCATCACTAACTTTTTCTAGGTTGTTTGCCATTATTACTTGCCTATCAAGTGCAGACCTGGCTACTTAGCTACTTATTATACCAGACAAAGTAAGCAAGTGATTGCCTTAAAAAATAATACAAAATAAAAATAAATACACAGACACACACACATAAAAGATCTAAGCAAAGATAAGTGATCCATCTGCACCCAAATATTAGGTAAATGAAATGGTGATGCTCAGGGCAACAAGAACATCAACATAGACGATCTCATGTCCAAATCTAGATAGGTGATGCTCCCCTGATGTGCATCCTTCGGTTCTCATTTACTCCCCAACAGTTACAAAGCATAGAAGGAATATGCACTGTAAGATACCAATGTTCAATGGTTTGACCATGAACTCTTGGAAAGATGCCCCCCTTCCACTCTAGATGTGAGGCATACAGAAACTTAAGAAAATAAGAGACGGTCAAATCAAATGGATGATGACAGCACACAGACAGCACTGTCGGGAAAAAAAGCCAACCTCAAATATTAAAAAGAACAGAATTTGACAGTGAATTGTACAAAATAGAAAATGTAATTATACATTCATATACAGCAAGGGATAGAATGAATATGAGTTTACACAAAACAGTAAGTGTGATGACATATAAGGAAGAAACAAAACATTCCATGCCAGTGAACCACCACAGGGTTTTTAGGTTGATAGATGTAATAAGTTTGAAAAGAATAAGGTTTAATTTTAGTGCCTACCTCAGGAGATCAGCTTCCAGCTTCCAAGCTCGACCAATAAAATCTTCCACAACTTTGGAGAAATAATGATCACTGACCTTGTCAGAATTCCTGAATGCTCCAGATGACCTGAAAGTATAAGATAAAAGAATTATTGATGTTTGGCTTGTGAAGTTTCTGTAACTACAATTGTAAAAGCTAGAAAGCAATATAACCAAATACTTCACAGCTTAAGGGGTTTGTTAGCCATTTCATCTATCCATTCATTCTCGTATCAGTAAACAATCCACAACCCACATGCACAAATTGACTGGCCAATGCAAGGTGAAACTCACGCCAAAATAAAAGCAGGCGCAAAGGAGTGAATCATCCTAATAATATGTATTATCACTATGATTAATAATAATAAAAACTACTATTCTTGCCATCATTAGTGTTATTGTAATTGTTATTTAGTTATTTCCCGACATAAACAGACAATCACTTATTGTTCGCAATCATAAAAACTCTAAAGCAAAGTTCTTACATATTTTCATTAACAGCAGACAAACTCGATTCACTTCTGGAGGAAGAAACCAGGCCACACGCTTGCCCAAGGGCCAATTTAGCAATATAGTAGGTCACTGTCTCATAATGCAAATGGGCATCTGCAGAAAGGATAGATGCTGGTGCAGGGCGAAGAAGTTGCTGCATCAATTGTGTTGTCAAAATAAGCCTTCGCCTTGGTCGAATTGTTGGATGTACTTCTTCACCCACTTCGGTCTCATCTTCCACCTGTCATCAGAGTTCAGAAATGATGCCCTTGCAAATTGGAAGTCCTCCCTAGTTTTTTAGATCAATACGTAAAACATAAAAGAAACTAACTGATACATTAATATGTGAATATTGGAATACCTTCTCAACCAACCGATTTGCAGCTTGTGCCCAGTCTTGTTCTGCCATGCTGTACATATTGGAACAGAATATGCATTAACAAAAACCATAAAAAGAAACAAAACAATGCTATAAGTTACTTTTAACACTAGAGAAAAGACAAGACAAGAGGAATCAGTTATATGTAAAAACCGAAACAGAAAACTAATTATACCGAGGCAAGCACCTGATATTTCGAAGCCTCTCAGAACCATTAGTAATTTCTTTATGCCAAGGCAGAAGCTCTGAAGTCTCAGTTTTACGCTTCTTTGATCTCATAAGGGCCAAGTTTGGATCAGCAATCTCCAAAGGCAGAGAATGAGGAGGAGACAGGCACTCATTGGGTCCCAACATGGTGACAGTGCTCATATAAATACCACTTTGGCTTGCACCAATAGTATTTACTTGTTGCTGTGATGCCAATTGAGCATGCACATTCTCAGACATCTTACCATAAATTAATTGATGCATGGCTGGTCTCACTGTTCTTTGTGCATCATAAATTGGCAGGATATGGCCATTTTTGAAATTTCCATATTGCTCAAACCAGGAAGGTGCCATCTGTGGACTAATCTGAGCATTTTCAGATCTTACAGATGTCACACTTGGATGACCAGAATGATCATGAGATTCATTACGACCAAATGCAACCACATCCTGAGAAGGTAGATCTCCAGGATCAAGTTGCGTAGATGCTTTTGTGCTCTGGTTCTCCCTTCCTTCAGAAGAGAAGCTAAGCATTTTACCATCTGCAGGATTTTGTCGAACAGCAGCATTCAATTCACTGTCTCCATCTCTGACAACATTATTATACCCATCAAATAATTGTGGTGCTGGCTTTGGAGCTAATTGTTGAGCATCAGAACTGCTATCATCTCCTTTAAGTCTCTTCCCACTCCTCATATTTGGATCAGATTCCATAGCCTTCATGGCTTGCACTTGATGCAGTAAAGAGTAATTTGGGTGCAATAAATGTTGTTTCAAAGACCGGCCAAAGGCTTCAATATCTTTGCAGATAGCTGCACTGGAAGAACTGTGATGGGATACATGCTCTGCTTGGGAAGCTGGGGCAGGGTCCTTCCCAAATCTCCCTCTATCCAGTTCCTGGTGAGGATGAGCCATTAATGAGCCAGAAGCACTGGAATTTGCATCCTGATGGTGCTTTGCAAGAGATTCTTGCATTTGTGCTGTTGGTGTATTTGATTGAGCCTTTTCAGCTGCCATATGCTGCCAGGAGCTTTCTTTACCAGGTTGCTCTTCCGCAAAAGCAACCCGCTGTGTATTAATGGAGCATGTACTGAACTCAGGGCCATGTCCTTGCTTTTTAGTGTCTTGATAATCTTGTTTTTTAGCATCTGTCAAGTTTCTTTCCAGATGACTGCTTGATGGGCTGAAGGACTGAAATAAATTAGGAGAAACCTTCTGAGGCAGCCGACCACCTAGGTGTTGCTGAGCAGACACATTAGTCCATACATTCTGCAACATTGTTGAAAAGGCACCATGCTGAGACTTGCTTGTCAAAGATGGCTGAGAAATTGGCACAGATTCCAAGATAGGTAACTGTTCACCCAAACCTTTGGTATAAGACAGGTTGTTATTCAATGGCTTAGAAGCAGCCAGATTAAAAGGGATCATTCTACTAGCTGTGCCAGGCAGTAATCCCTGTGTAGTTTGCTCAGCTAATAATCCATTGTGAGCATCATAAGTCTGTCTAGAACTGATGGTTGACTGGTTTGGCATTACTTGCCCACTCACACTTGGAAGGAGTGATCGTGCTTGATCTCTTGAATGTGGAAGAGTAGGCGTAAATGCTGCAGAAGGGTTCATTTGCATGCTTGACTGTGAGGATTCATTGCTTGTCTGACCAGAAACATTAGTCCTGTTGTTCCATTGTTCTCTTGGAGACATTTCCTGAGAAGACAAAGCTTGTGCATTAGATGTTGGTGCCAACCATGTCTGACTCTTCTCTCCAATGGGATCAGCATGTCTTGAATTGGGGCCATTGATTGTGGGTGAGGAATTCTGGGAGGAAATAGTTTGGTTCATAGGAGGCAACCGCTGAGACGGAGGGGCCAAACGTAAACCAAAACCTTGGGAAGCAGCAGATTGGTTGCGCCATTGACGTGCAGCAGAAGCATCTGAAGCTTCCGTTTCAGACTGCTCAGGCTGTGGATTATGATCAGAAGAGCAATACTGCACCAAGGCTCTTTGCTCCCTTGATTGATCAACCTTGTGAAAAAGCTCCAGCATATTTTGACTGCCACAAACACAATTAGTTAAACAGTTACAAATCAATTATACCGCATACTAACCGGTCCCACATGATAATATACCATGTAACATTCATAATGCATTTTATTTTTATAGAAGAATATTAGAGAGAATGGAAAAAGCGGCTAGTGCTGGCAAACTTTGACCAACTTTTCTATAGAGAAGTAGAGAACAGCTTACATGATCGAATGATCTAAAATATAAAATTTTCCCAGTCTAGAAGTAAAAGAAGATTGAAAAGATAACATCACATACCATGTCTGAACATTTCTTTTGCTTTGGGCATAATGACCAGTTGATCCATCTAATGAAGAAGCTGCTTTTGCATTCCCGTGAAAATCAGGCAACTGTCCCTATAAGTAGAAGATAATCAAAATCTTTCCAGTTTTAGACAATTTAGACTCTGCACAAAAATGCAATAAGATTTTGTCACCACTTATTAGTTCAAATTCCAAATTAACCTTTTCCATGTCAATGGCATTGATCGATGCATGACCAACAAACTTTGTATGTCCAAAATAATCTTGTTCATGATTTTTTGTCATTTGAGAAACTGGCTGAGATGAAGCCTGTGAATTTGTAAGGCGTTTTGAGTTATCAGCAGGTTCCAAATCTACCTCCAAATTCCCCATTGGATGATATTGAAATCTGCGAGATCCGGAACCCTTCCGACCAATCTGACCTGAGGACTTGTGGGTGGCACTGGCCACAGATCGAGATTCACTCGGACTTGACCATGAATTCTCCCTCAATCCACCTCCTGTAACAATAGGGTGCACTTGGTTAGAATTATACCTGTCATTTGTAATAACTTTTGGATAGCCATCCCATGGCTTCTTCTCATATGTCTCACCTGATTCTCTGTCAGAGTTATTCACTCGTGATTCAACAACAGGAGATCCAACTTGATTTTGGCATTTTCCCATATTCTCCTCTCCTTTGTATTTCATAGAAGAATCAACCGCAAGCTTCCCATATTCAGGTTGATGGTTATTAAGGATATGTTGGCTTGTTTCTTGGGCTGTCTTTGAAGTACTTGAATTTGTTACACACATAAAATTGTTCATGCCCAATGCGTCTTTGTTGACTTGATGACCAGTGCCAGATTTCATTTGTTCAAATCCACTGGTTAAACTAGGCAATGCAATTGCAGCATGATTGTCATCTGCCTTCCATGCACCAGTTTCGCGCTCCCTCTCAACATGCATGCTTCTATTAATATCATTGCCTTGAGATCGCTGTAAGCTGCTTCCTGGTTCACTAGGTGATAGTGACTCGTTAATATTCCAACCACCTGGTTTGTTTGAAGTATGGTTATCAGCATTATAAGATGCTATGTTCTGCCGATGGATCCAAGAACCCTGCAAGTTCTGAGTATTTGATTCCATCTCTGTTGAATGGCCAGCATTTGCTGACTGTTCATACACATGTCTGGCCCAAGCTGCTTGAGAAGCATTTCCTAAATGAATGGACGGTTGAACTTGATGACCAACCAACCATTTACTACTTTCTTTAGATGTCTGATGATTTGGTTCATGAGGCACATCAGACTGCATCCTGCCACCCTGTTCATATGAGCTTTTCATGCTTGACTGTTGAAAACCAGGGGCATTTCCAGCACCAAGACTTCTTTTCGCATCATCAAACAAAGGAAAAGGTCTTGAAGTCAGAGAAGAAGCAGTCTGCAAACTATTATCAGCCCAATCAGCTTGCTGTTTGGTACTGTCACTTATCGTTCCTGGTTGATTACCAGTTGACAATTCTGTCTTCTGAAAACTCAAGCCACTCCACTCATCGTGCATCGCCGTATCACTGCTCGAAGCTTCTGCTACTGCAGATTGCATTAGAGCACTCCAAGTTCCACTCTGAATGGAAGGAAAGCCACTTAAGTAATCCATACTTTCCAGATTTCCATACCCACCTGCACCAGTCATGCCACCCCTCCCCATTGAAGCATCCCACACATCATCATCCGAACTAAACAATATCTTCTTTTCTGTTGGATCAAGACTAACAATCTGGGAAGGACCAACTTGATTTGGCTTCTCCTGTGCATTCTCCGACCAACTAGTTTGCTGCTGCCTGCCATGAAAATCTTGCACCAATGCATTGCTTGCCAAGGGATTAAACTGCTGCAAATTTCCCAATGGAGCACCAGAATTTATTCCTGGAAACGGACTGTACCCAGAAAAATTCCCTTGAGATCCCTGTCTAGAAATCTGAACACCATCTGGCATGTCGATCTGTTGTGGTAATAAAGCAGACTGATTGGTATGAAATGAGTTATTTATGCCTGACGACTGTAGTACTTGTCTCTCTAACTGATTGCCAGCTCCCTTGGTTAAGACATCAGAATAATCTTGAGAAATTCCTTGGACATGAGAATATTGATTGAAGCTGCTTCTTGTACCACCAACAGGGGCCCCATATAGAGATTGGTCATGCTGAGGAACCAACCCCATCGAACGCAAGTCCTGACCTTGTTCATTAGAGAACGGGAGACCATTGGAAAATCCATGTATGGGAGGGAATCCACCTCGTTGCGCCCATGTCATATTACCAGCCATAAACATTTGTGAACTATTTGACACCTTTGGGTCAACTCCCATTACTTCATTGGGCCACATAGAATTAGATGCATCATGAATAGGAGTTCCATTAACCAGAGAAGGGAGCTGATCATGAGCTGCCTGTCTGGCGATTGCAGACAGCTGATTTATTTGATTCTGCTGCCTTGCTTCCTGGTCTAGTTGCTGAAGCTGCTTCTGCCTCTGAAGCTCTTGCAATTGCTTGTACATAAGTTGTTGCTGCCATAATTGCATGTCACTAAACCCTGATTGTTGACTAGGCTGAGGCTGTGGCATGCTAGACTCTTGGCCTCGCATCAACTGCTGCTCCTTGCCAAGGAAGAAATTAAAATTGATAGGAGGTTTTGTAGAGTCCAAGCTTTCTGAAGTTGTTGCAGTGAAAGATCTGTGATCAGTATCATTCCCTAACCGTGGAGAGACAATAGATGTGCATCTCGAAGCTAGCTTAAGTTGATCTGATACTGTTACCTCAAACCCATGAAAATGTCCGTTCAAACTGTGATCATTTTTAAATTGTCTTTGCAGAAGTTCCGGCCTCTGGCTTAACTTAGCATCATCAGTACTACGTATTGTCTGTAAACACTGCCTATCATTTAATATATCAGAATCTGCAAGTGCCATGGTGGAAGGAAACATATGATCAGATTTACATAAACTAAAAAATAAAACATGAAGGTGAAAATTTTTTCAAATAAGCAATCATATCATCGAATACCCAATTGTGGTGTATCACAACTACTTGTGTTAGAACTAAGAGGTAATCCAATGCGTCTCTGCTTTCCAGCCAGCAGGTTGCTACCAAGCACTGGCCAATTATCAATTGCAACTCGAGATTGATGCAGCCCCTTGGACAAGTTCTCTTGCTCAAAGAAATCACGGATATTATCCGGAACTTCATTAACAGGCATAGATAATCCAGCCAGTAAGCTGTATATAGCCGATACGTAGTTGAGAAAAACACTACTTTAATGGGATTCGTGGAAACCCAAGACCTCTTGACACCTGGATGACAAAATTAACCAAAAGGGAAAAAATAATAAAGCTTCTTCCAGTACAGACTCAGTAAAATAAATCCACTCAAAAGTTCTCCACACATCTAACCTCAAAGGTAGCTGTCCTTCAAGTATCATGCCCCCACCTGCACACACCTGTCAAAGGAATCGATACAAGCTTGAAACAAATAAAGACAAATTACAGAAATCATAATTAACTGATTAAACAAGCAGACAATTTAGGAAGTATAAGTGTCACACAACATGTAAAAATATCCTGTTTGTTTGGTATGATGATAGAAACAACAAAGGAGAAAGTAAAAACTTATTTTCCAACTCATCTAAAGTAGGACAAATATTGTTCCTACTCAAAAGACCTTACTGTTTAAACAAGTTATACAAAGCATGAGAACTATTATGGCTAAATGTACATCCTGAAGGTACACGCAGAGTAAAACAAACATTTAATCAACAATTATGTACACCTAAGAGTTGGAGGCTCACCAACAGCCTAGTCTGATGCTTCTTTCATCACTAATATGCATCTCACCTTCATCTTTGTGTACATATCTATGCCACTTCCTCATGATGTATCCATGTAGTGCAAAGAGTTTTGCATGGAGAGGAGAAAAAACTGCAAATGAACCACATTAACCTTAAAATAATAAGATGGAAATCAACCGTAGAGGTCTATAGAACAATAACAGAGAAGATGAGAAAAGGAGTAGGAAAATAGAAAGATCATGCACCAGCATTGTCAAAATACTGCCCCCCATTTATTGCTAAAAATTACTTATTAGAGTTGATTATGACCCTCATAGAAAACACTAGACAAGAAAATAAAGAAAAAGGAAAATCAATTTTGCAGGAATTAATGAGGAAATTCAAACGTGGTGAAAAGAGCACCAGTAGAAATGAAAGGATACAAGCATTTATAAGTAAAATGTTCATTTTGCAAGGAAAACCAAAATTGAGCTTCTTTTGGGTGGAAAAGAATCGAGCTTAGCCAACCCCCCCCCCCCCCCCCCCCCCCCCCCCCCCCCCCCCCCCCCCCCCAACCAAACAAAAAAACAAAAAAAAACCAAAAAAAAACAAACAAAACAAAAAAAAAACAAAAAAAAAAAAAAAAAATGTTCTTTTTGCAAAGAAAAACAAAATTGAGCTTCTTTTGGGGGGAAAAAAATCGAGCCTCCCCCCCCCCCCCCCCCCCCCCCCCCCCCACACACACACACACACACAAAACATAAAATAAAATATAAAAGAGAATTGAGCTTAGCCACAGAGTATCCATTAGGAAAAGAAAATTATTGAAGTACAAGTTCAACAACACAGTTTTGTCGTCCTCAATCAGCATATAAACACTACCTTCGAAACACTCAAATCATCTAATAACGTCCATATAAAAAAATTAGAGTGAACCCTCAAAATGCTGGATCAGTATTTTCCACATATGCTACTACTACAACAGCATTGCTCTATCTCTAGAAGTTATTGACAAACAAGCTATGACTCGGTTAATAGGTGGTGTTCTTCACAATTTCAAGATCTCGTGTAACTTCTGCTTCTCTGAGCTAAACCATGCCCAGAAAAATGAAACATGAAAAGAAGCAAATGCGAATCAAAATTTGCAATAATCGAAAAACTCAATTCCAATAACAGCGAACTAACGGCAACTGCATCATGTCAGTCAAACAAATTCAGCTCGAAAACATTTCCGCCATCACTAAAACAAATATCTGATTCCTATTCAACATCTACTTCACAAGCCCGCTACCAAAAAATCCCGCACGTTTCACCAGCAAATTAAGGAGCAGCAGAGGCAACAATCATACAAATTTAACAAGCGCCTCTAAACCTTACACCATTAGACTTCTCGCAGAAAACTACAAATTCACTAACCAACCAAAATCCCGCAAAAACTCCAAAAATGTAATCCAAAACCAAACCCCGCAAAAACTCACCACATCCCCACCAATTCCCCCACAATTCCCACGAGATCAAACCACAACCCACAAGAATTCCAACGATTAGGTCGAAAAAGACCAATCCAAACCCTAAAATGAGCTGAAACCGCGACGCCGCGGACTGCGAACTACACCGGCGAGCAACATAAGCTGAAGAGACGAAATGAGAGCGTTCGAAGAAAATTAGGGTTTCCTGATGTGGAGATTTGCACTTACTTGGTTGTTGAAGCAGCTCCTTCTAATGGCGATCGAAGCCTATATCATTCACCAACAATCTCGTTTCGTTTACAGTACGTGCTAGGGTTTGAAATCGACGAGACGAACCTGCGCGCTTCGCTTCACACAACCTTGGGTTCGCGGAGCTCAGCGAGAACGGCGTTTTTTCAGAGCAGAGCAAAGATAAAGTGATCGAAATAATACTGCGAAAATTTCAACGAACTAGAGAAACAAAAATCCAGGCCTGGGTCCAAGCCTTAGGTTCGGAGGTTCCGGAGCGGGTTTGGTTCGGTATCCGAAGCTGGTGATATTAAATTCTTTTTTTTTTTTTTGGGAAAAAAAATATTGATTTGTTTTTGTTTGGAGTTTTGCGCTTTCATGGTTCTCCTCCCGCCGCCGGATTTAACGGAGAAGCGGACCGGAGGTTGATCAGGCGTTAAGGCTCCCTTCGGTCGTTCTGACAACGATTTGGAACGCGTTGACTGGACGGAGTCAAGAGTCGAACTCAACTGAGTTGGATAAATACAAATCAGGAGCTTGATAAATATAAAAAAACATTTGTAATTTTCAATAAACTATTTGGAATGTAGGGCAATACTATAAATAATAAATAATAATAAGATTTTTTTAAAAAATATATGTTATAATTATTTTAAAAAATAAATAAAGAATGATTATTAAGCTTTGGTAGAAAATAGTCCATCTATAGCGAGTATGCATATCAATTATTTTTACTAAATTAAAATTAAATAAATAAATATCTCCTTTGCCGATTCATAGACTAAGTATTGAGAATGAGATAATTAATATCATAGAGTTGACGATTAAGAACCTAAGACCTGTGAATAAAGAAAAGAATAATAGCTATAATGAGAAATACTAAGATGTTTTTAGGTTAGATCTTTAAATGTTTAAGTTTCACATAAGTTATTTGGAGTATCAAAAATAAGCATAGAGTTAGTAAGTAATGCCCTTCTACTTAAGAAAATACCTAGATTATTTATATTTAAAAGGTCCATTGGGCTCATGGAATCTTACAATGTTTTGAAATTATATTCATGCATATTTGATAGTAGTTTCTCATTATTTATTGGTTGGATTGGTACCCAAGCTAATTTTTTTTCCATCCTTGTTGAAAACCTAAAATTATTGTACCATTATTAGCTCCAAAAAAGATGCATAGCTAAAGATTTTGAAGAATGTCCTATCTTTTGAAGCTTTAGAGTCAGTTGACAAGTATGCTATCAAAAAAATGAAATATTAAAATTCTATTTTTGATAATCGAAAATTTGAAATGATGAAAATGTATATGGAATGGATGTCTTCTTTTGCATGATACCTATTCATTTAAGAGGATTTGTTCTTTAAATGGTGTCTATTGTCATGTATAAACATGTTTTAGAAAATGATTATTCTCAATGACATCTCTTCATATTGCATCCTTTCAACAATTATAAATCTACCCCTCTAGAGTTATTTTATCAACATATAATTTTATAATCATTTATAATTGCAACTTGCATTGGTTATATAGTTTATTTGTTTCAAATATTATTTCACGAATATTGGTTCGTTGATCTTGTAACTTAAAGTGATGTTACTACAAAATATGATTGTTGTATCTTAGAAAATAACCTTTAAAATCAATTGTTAGTGCTTGTGTAGGACAAATTTATATTAAGCATACAGAGTCCAACTATCTGACCCCTAGTTGTTAGTTTTACTAGGCAATGGCTTAAGGGAGGGGGCAATGACCTGTACTTGAGCAATGGTGTGATCAAGCAAATGGATTCCCGTGGACATTAGCTGATGATGATTAGTGTAGGCATGGTCCTAGAGAAGTCTAAGTGCAAGCTTGGACAAGGTGGTTCGATAAAAATGCAAAGGTAGACATCTCATGAGGCTAGAGTATTGGTTCAAATCTAGTGTGCACATGGGTGCACTAAGTGTAGCTAGACAATAGTGTGACAATTGGTTGTATGTGGCATGAGTTATCACATGAAACCTTTGTGATAGGCATTAGCACACATGAAAAATGTTGGAAGTAGTTGCTAACAGTTGGCAACTATGTCATGTGAGGAACAATGCAAATGGTAATGGTCATTATGTTAAGGGTGACAAGAAGCATAAGGACTCAATTAATCACGTATTTGGGGAATGTACAAGACGGTAACTAATGGTCCGAAGCTTTATGACCTAGTTAAGATGGTCTCTGAAAGAAGGATCCATGTGTCAAGTTGGGTGACAGACACATAGTAGCTAGCATGTTAAAAATGCAAGCAAGTTGAGTTATGGTATGCATAGCTACCTCAATCGTACAACAATGAACTATGAAAAGTTACTAGTGGTTAAGTAACTTCAATTCTGATCTATCTGAGGCAGGTAAGTAGTATCATAAAGCAAGAAGGAGTGGTTAGGAAACCACTAAGAACATGTGGCAAATGTAAAATGGGGAAAGTTACTTGACTAATCTTGTGGAAGGACTTGGTTATGGGTGCATTGAGTATGTGACATATGTGTAGGTAGTTTTGGCAACTACCACATTATTCATTTCACCTTTATTCCCACTTGCCCTTAAATAATTCTCATGCGCTTGAGAAACATAGGGAAAGTGATTTATAATCCCAAATTTTAATGAAAATAAAATAGTCCATTGTGTCTAATATCGTGTTGCCTTCCATTCCTTATATTATTTTATATTGCCTAAGTATCTAAGGTTATTGTTAGTATAATTACTTAATTGTAGTAATCCTTCGAGTGTTAGTGAGAATTTGTAGGTGATTCCCAAGTATATAGTGTTTGGAGGGTCAAATACTCAATAAAATTATATTTGCTTATTGATACTAAGTAGGAGCTTAGTGCATCACATGTGGCTAGGATGTGATCACTTGCGCTA
>JAJIYU010007688.1:0-18864 GCA_030144865.1 Tinospora cordifolia | reverse complement strand
CATTTAATTATCAAATTAAGGTTTTATTTGTTTAATTTTCACTAGAACTCTAATTTATTTTATTTTTCATGTGTTATCCCACAATTTGCACTCAAAAGAATTTAGTTATTTTACAAAATTCTGGGGTATTACACAAGGAGAAAGGGTTCATTAAGCCAAGTGAATCACCCTGGGGAGCTCCAGTATTGTTCGTAAAAAAAAAAGATGGTTCCATGAGACTATGTGTCAATTATTGAAAGTTGAACCAAGCGACAATGAAGAATAAGTATCTTTTGCCTAGGGTTGATAACCTATTCGATCAATTACGAGGAGCCACTCATTTCTCCAAGATTGATCTTAGGTCGAGTTATCATCAGTTGAGGATCAGGGAGTCAAATATCCACAAGACAGCCTTTAGAACCAGATATGGACACTTTGAGTTCACCGTTATGCCCTTTGGTTTAACCAATGCCTCGGCGGCTTTCATGGATTTGATGAATCAAGTGTTCAAACAATACTTAGACCAGTTTGTGGTGGTATATGTGGATGACATCATGATCTACTCCAAGTCCAAAGTTGAACATCTAGAACACTTGAGGATCATGTTGGAGACCCTCAGAAGAAACTAGCTATATGCTACGTATAGCAAGTGCGAGTTTTGGATGAAAATGGTCAAGTTCCTAGGTTATGTTGTATCAGCAGGAGGTGTTGTTGTAGACCCCGAAAAAGGTAAAAGCAGTCATGAACTGGAAGCAACCTAAGACTGTGACGAAAATCAGAAGCTTCTTGGGATTGGTTGGCTACTATAGAAGGTTCATCCAAGACTTCTCCAAGTTGGCGGGACATATGACCAACTTGACAAGGAAGGGAGTTAAGTTCAAATGGGATGAGAAGTGTGAACAAGATTCCAAGAAATGAAGAAAAGGTTGACTACGGCCCCTCTGTTAACCACTCCAACTCCTGGTGTCACTTACACCCTTTATACTAATGCCTCGTTGAGTGGACTGGGCATAGTCTTAATGTAGGAAAAACAAGCTATCGCTTATGCTTCGAGACTGTAACACCCCAAGCCCCACTATGACGATATTGTCCCCCGTTAGACACGCCCAGCGTGGCAGTTTTTATTCCTGGTATGTGAGCCCAGCTCACACCCAAAAAGCCTCTTCACAAGGTCGTTACCTGGGTGCACTATGAACCAGGCATCCCCCTGAGGTCCAGCTGATGTGGGATTATTCATCCACCCACCTTGGAGGCCATCTCATCCTCGAGATGCACACCCGTTACACTCAAGGTTGGTTCTGATACCACTTGTAACACCCTGGGCCCCACTGTGACAATATTGTCCCCCATTATACACGCCTCGCGTGGGGGTTTTGTTCCTAGTATATGAGCCCAGCTGACACCCAAAAGGCCTCGTCACAAGGTCATTACTTGGGGCACTTATGAACCAGGCATCCCCCACATCGACTAGACCTTAGGGGGATGCCTAGTTCATAAGTGTGTCTGGGTAATGACCTTGTGACGAGGCCTTTTGGGTGTGAGCTGGGCTCACATACCAGGAACAAAACCCCCATGCTAGGCATGTCTAATGGGAGACAATATCGTCATAGTGGGGCCTGGGGTTGTAACATCTCGAAAAGTTCATATGAAATTTGAATTTTTACTTAGAAAATTATACAGAATTGACGAACAAAAATTTTGGCAAGTCCTAGTTTACCCAAATGAAGAATAAAAATCAATTTAATGGATTTTTGGAAGCAAATATATGGATGTAATGTATATTATGGGATATCATAGCCAAAAATACAAGGATATGTGCAATTTTTTTATGAAAACAAGATTAGAAAGTAAATTGGGATCGAGATTTGGCAAAAATCTGAAAAGAAAGCAAGAAATTCGGCTGCAAAATCAAAAAATAAACTTAAAATACATCCAACGGTCTACGATCGATCTGCCAAAATCCAATGAACGAGATTAAAACCAAACCAAATGCCCGGATGCACCGGATCATCAAAATCCAACAGCCAGAGATCCACATACCGCACTCGAGGACGATCCAATGGCAGGCACAATTCGTTAATCGCGAATTGAGAATCGCGTACGAAACTCGAGGTCGATCCAATGGTCTAGACAAGTTTCGTTGATCGCGAACTGAGATCCGCACACAACACTCGAGGTCCATCTGACGGTCCAAACGTGTTTCGTTGATCGCGAAGGAACATCTGGTGCTATGCTCGAGGACAATCCGACGATCTCAAGTATTTTTCGTTGATTGCGATCAGATGTGCTGAGCTCGAGGACGATCGAACGATATGAAGCATTTTCGTTAATCACGATCGAGATGCGCAAGCAAAACTCGAGGACAATCCAAGCGTCCAGATCAAAGCTGCGTTTGGTTGATCGCGACTGTTGATGCACTCAAGGAAATCCAACGACCAAGATCAAAGACTCCGATTTTCGTTAATTTATTCGAGATCAATGCAACGGCCGAGATCAGATGCCCGAAATCAAAATACGAAAATTATGGGAAAAATATGAAAAAAAATCACGAAAAATCCAAAAAATAGGTTTCTAAATCTGAAAATTATTTCTAAAATCTGCAAAAATCCAAAAAATATTCATTTTACTCAAAAATTAGAAAATACGAAATTAAAGAGAATTAGGGTGTTTTATTCAAAGAAAAACTAAAAAATTTATATTTTCTCCCTTTAAAAACCTATATAAACCCCCCTAGGCTCTTAATTTCCTCATTCCAAAGATAAGAGTTGAAATTGTCTCTTATTTTCTAAGCCTTCTTCTTGGCACCTCTTCCCATCTTTCCTTCTTGTGTGTGTGAGAAGTTCTTCTCTTGAATTGGAGAATTAAGTTGGGCAATCTTCATTGATACTAGTATGTGGGGGGGAATTGCTGTCGAAATTTTGGAAGAAAGCGTCACGAGGTGGAAGTAATTTTTAGAACACCCTTCTGTTCTTATTTAAATTCATAGCATGCTCATTGTTTGTGTGTTTTTCACTGAATTCAAAGATTTTTAACTTCAGTTCTAGAATTTTAAATGTTTATTTTAGTATTTCAGTTTTGATTCATGTTTGAGTAATCATATCATCCATGCCATGTTAGTATCATGCTTAGGCTTTTAAATTAAAGTATGATACATGTTTTATGACTGTTTCATGAATTGACTGTGTATGTTCTAAATTTTAGTTTGATTTTATATTCTAAAGTTTATTTTATGAGATCATGATATGAGAATTAATCAAAGACGATGGTGATAATAACTACATACCATCATAGTGGTCAAGACGACACTATGGATGTTTTTTTCATATGAGTCATGTCATATGGTTTTTAGACCTAAGTACTTGAGGGTCGTGTACCACTGGTGGGTCACCATGTGTAACGCGTTGATGCCGACACGTGCCACTAACAGGTTGAAATGCTTAATGATTGCAAGTGTTTGAATTATGATTGTATTATGAGTTTGAATATGAAGTTCCACAAACCTGAAGAGGAAAAGGGCCAAATGTACCAGCTGGTTGAGGACATTAGACTAGGAGTGACCCTTAATGAGGAGGAAGCCTACCTCTACAACACGTCTTGCCAACTGGACCTTATACAATAGATCATGGAGGAATAGAGGCAAGACAAGTGGCTCACTAGACTAATGGAAAGTGTTAAACAAGGTAGACATCCTGATTTCAAGATAGACATTAAGAATACCTTACGACTCCGAGAGAGGATCTATGTACCTCAAAATGAGCAAAGTAAGAAAGTCATCATTGATGAGGCTCATCAAACCAAATATACGATGCATCCAAGATGAGACAAGATGTACCAGAACCTCAGAAAGACTTACTGGTGGAAAGGAATGAAGAGAGACATGGCTAAGCATGTCTCCAAGTGCTAACTTGCCAACAAGTAAAAGCAGAGCACTGAAAACCTTATGCAATGTTACAACAACTCCCTATCCCTGAATGGAAGTGGGATAACATTGCCATGGATTTCGTCAGTGGTTTCCCCAGGAACTAGAAGGGAAAAGACACTGTTTGGGTTATTGTTGATCGTCTCACCAAAGTGTATCACTTCTTGCCAATCAGATCCACAGACCAAGTCAGTAACCTAGCAGAACTCTACGTCAAGGAAATAGTAAGGCTTGATCACGTGCCTAAATCAATTGTGTCTGACAGAGACTCTCGCTTAACTTCACAATTCTAACAGAGTCTATAGAAGGAGTTGGATACGAATCTCACCATGAGTACAACATTTCATCCTCAGACAGATTGAAAGTCTAAGAAAGTTATCCAAATTTTAGAGGATATGCTGAGGTCTTGCATCCTAGACTTCAAGGGGAACTAGAGTAAGTACCTACACCTGGCAGAGTTTGCCTATAACAACAGTTATCAAGCAAGCATTAAGATGGCTATAATCAAGGTTATTCATGGAAGACCCTGCAAGTCGCCTACTTGTTGGGCAGAGCTCGACGATCACGTGTTGATCGGTCCAGACTTGATAAAAGAAATGAACAACTAAGTCAAGTTGATATAGAAGAGACTGATCATAACACAGAGTCGTCAGAAGAACTATGCTGACAAGAGGAGAAGACCACTAAAGTTCCAAGTTAGGGACAAAGTGTTCCTAATAGTTAGTCCTCAAAAGGGCATCAAGAGGTTCGGATTCAAAGGAAAGTTTTCTCCTAGGTTTGTCGGACCCTTTAGAATACTTCAAAGGATTGGGGAATGCGATTATGAGTTGGACCTACCAAACCAGATGACTTCAGCTGATAATGTATTCCATGTATCCATGTTGAGAAAGTACGAACCTGACCCCCCTCACATCATCCATTAGGAGGAAATAACTATCCAAGATGATGCTACTTACGAGGAAACAACAGTCATAATCCTCGACTACAAGGTACAGATTCCAAGAACGAAGTACATTCCATTGGTGAAAGTGTTATGGAAACATCACGGGGTGGAAGAAGCTACCTGGGAGCTAGAAAGCGAAATAAAGACCAAGTATCGACACCTTTTCAATAGAAATCATCAACTATGTGCAAATCTTAATGATGAAATTTTTGTAAGGAGGGTAGTTTGTAGTACCCTGAAAACTCCGTACCAAATGAAATGAAATTCAAGGTCTATTTAGTGAAATTTAGATGCAATATGAAATCGAACTCGTTTTAAAACTAAATTTGACAGGTTCTAAAACTCTCATTTAGTGACCTTTAAGAATCCAAAATCACTTGACATGAAGCAAATTGACTTGAACCAGCCAATTGAACAAAATATCCGAAAATTAGTTCAATTGGTCAAGATTAGGGCTCTCATTTGCCAAACAACCTTCAAGGGTTTAAATTAGGAAAGAAGTGGAATTTAGGGTACTTCGAGGATTCGAAATGACCCAAAATTTCATGGGATAGAATAAACTAACAAGGCACACGACATATCCAAAAATTGGGGCAATTGGCTAAGATTCGCATGAGTACCTTCAGTGGGCTCTAAATAAGGAAGGTTTCTAAAGAAAAACCATCTTGGGCCAAACTATACCTTAGAATTTGTGTCTTGATCATGTGGTTCCAAAACTATAGGTTATACATCTAAATTCCTAGTGATTACGGAGATATTAAATTTTATTAAATTCATGTGAACATGTGAAGGCATGACCACGGGTGGAACACCATGATTTGGTGCACCCCACCTTACTCAAGCATCATGGGACGTCTTCCCTTATGCAATTCCATAAAACATGATCCAATGTAACACACAAGTAATTCAGTACACCACCCATATGAGACGTCCTACCTAGGATTTGGAAATCCATAAAGATTGATTCCATGCACCAAGCTAGTGGTCATGTGCTCCAAGCCTCACCTAAGCAAAATCGGTCCATCCATGCACATGTCTGTGTGCACACATGTGAATTAACCTAATTAGAAAGGTCTAAAATCTGAATTGATACTCATAAAACCATAGCCATCCCACACCCACAAGAGAGAATGAAAAATGGAAACTTTCCTCTCCCCTTTTGGCACCTAAATTGAGTGATTCTCACATATGGGATGCCACCCTCAGGTTTAAACCAAATTGGAGAGTTTTCTTAAGCTTAGATATGGATATTAGACTATGTTATGGTATCCCCTCAATACTGATAGCATACTCACTTGGCCGGACGTCCAAAGAAGAAAGAATTCCATTATACACTAAGAGTGACGCCCAAACAAAGGAAATGGACAAAGAAAAGATTCATGTTCACATGCACTTGCCAAACTAGATTAGAAACTTGCTATGCTCACTAGATCACGTCCCCACTGATATTAGCATTATTCTAGGTCTGAAAATATTTTTTGATATTAATTAAGAAATTTAATAGAGAATCAAATCATGGCTCATAAGAAAATTGACAAGTTTGGTGATCCTTGTGCATACTTGCCATGTCTCTCTTTCAGTGTTTGAAAACTTGCTCAAAAGTAAAAAGCTGCACATGCTACCCAAGCTACCCTAGGATGTCCCCCTTGGCTTTTAAAAAACTATAAATACCCCCTACGTCGCTCACAATCACTCACTCCAAGAACAAGAGAGACTCTTCCCTTTTGTGCTCTCAAACTTCTTATTCTTCTTCTTTTCTTTTCGTTTTCTTTTGTGCAAAGGTGAGGGACTTTTAGTTTCAATATTTAGTGATTAGTAGATAGTTGTTTTATGGAGATACAAAAGTGCTAAAGCAAAGGAAACCTCTGATGAAATTTGGGAAAAACGTCTCTTCTAAGGTAAAAGTTGTTTTTCTTAAATACCTTTTTCTTGTATAAACCATCAGCATGTTCAATCTTCTTTTTAGATTTGTTTTTCTAAAATTCATTTAGTATAATTTCAATTTTCACTATTTATGCATGTTTTTTGTTTGATTTTATTCAAATCCATGTATGCATGATGAACGTCCCTTGCTAGTACCATGCTTTTAGGGATTGTCTAAATGTTTGATGCATGTGGTGAATGGTGAATGTTTTGTTCTATGAAAGTCTGAATTTATTTTCAGTTTAATGTCATATTCTTAAATTTTTATTTATAGTTCATGATTATGGGATTTAATATGAAAATATGGTGATCATAACCATGTACCATCATAGCAGAAACATGGTTGCTATAGGTGCTCTCTTCATGTGATTAGTTCATAAAGTTTGTAATACCTATGTGATTGGTTGGTGGGTTTGAGTCTCTACGTCCAAACTCCAATGAAAATGACTAAGAAAGGTCATATTTCACTCTAAAGAGTCACTTAGTTGACAACATCAAGAGTTGAAAAACTCTTTTGGTCTAAGTTTCAACTTTACACAACTTGATACTTGAAACACCTAATGTTTGTTAGCGTTTGAATTATGAATGTGTTCGTGATTTGAATATGAAAATGGTTATTTAAGATCTATTGAGCTTAGTGGTCACCCTTTCTTTAATATTTTTCAGGAAATTGAATATGCAAGGACTTGGGGCATCTCCTATGATTTTATCTAGAAAAGTTTTATGTAGGGCATGTTCGCCTAGTTTTGTTATGAATTCTGTTGTAACCATTTTAAGTTGAAAGTTATGAAATTTTTATGATTCAATAAAAATTTAAAATTTTCTTTATCTCTTATTATATGGCCTTGTTTAAATTTAGTAGGATTATGTACTCTTATTTTGGATTTAAAGCATGGGATAATGGGAATAAAAAGTTAAATGTGCATCATTTGTAAAGTAATACTGGGCTCAGCCCGCCTTATGGTTAAGTCCACTGTTTCAATAATGGTTAAATCCAAACACTCATAGAAAGAATACAGGGGTTGGGGTGTTACATTCTAGCATTCATGTCATTTATAAATCATATAAACACATCCTAGCATGCTTCTAGGCATTCAAACAATATAAACATCACATATTCAGCAATAAAATTTAAATAATACTAGGGAGGAAGGTAATCACTTCCACTTGTATATCTCATTCCCTTGGGCCTTTGTTTCGCAATGAATTAGCCTTGTCTTTCAATCTACGAGATTCGAAACCACCTTACATGAGTTTGAAACATTCCCAAGGTCTCTTAGATCATAATTTAATGATTCCCTAACATAGATGTCCTAAGGTGTACGTAATGGTCTCAAAGGATCACATTTCACATTTTTCCTCTGATTACCATGGTAAAGAATGGCATTATCGCGGTGTAATACCCAAAATTCGAGTAAAAAAATTATTAATTTACTATTCAAAAATACGGTACTGTAGCATGTACTATTTTGTCGGCATACAAAATAACTTTCGGCGAGCACTATAGCTACAGTAATGCACTATTCACTACTGTTTAGTTTCATCATTTTGTGCCTAACAAATTTATATAAACTCCTCCCCCTCCCCCCCAACCTCATTCTGAAAATTCATTCCAGGAAGAAAAAAATAATTTCTTTGCTTACTCTCTTTTCTTCTCTTGTTCTTTGGTTGTTTTAGATAGAAAATATAGTAGTAGGAAGGGGAAAACCCTAGTTTTTGCATAGCAGTAGTGAAGGTCCACTTCTGAACACCTTTTTTGGAGCAACCGAAGAGCTCTACAAAGTAAAGCAGGTATAATAACTCTGTCTAAGTCTTTATTTAAGATTAGAGATGCCGTTATTCATTTCAATACATATTACTGTTTACATATACGTCATTTACTGTTCACAAATACAATATTGTTCACGAGGTACTATTCACTATTACTATTTAGTACTATTTATATTCACTGTTCACAAACACGCATTGTCCATATATACGACACTTTACATATGTATTGTTCATGGATAGTTATTAAACCATATTTTCAAAATGTAGATCCTGAAGACTAATAGTCAAAGACTTGAAATAAGTTGGAATAACGATGCAAGGATTCAAGAGAATCTACTATTGAAGTGGAAGTGATTACTTTACTCCCTAGTATTATTTGAATTTTAATGCTGAATATGTGATGTTTACATTGTTTGAGTGCCTAGAAGCATGCTAAGATGTTGATTAAATGATTTGTAAATGACATGAATATATAAATGCTAGAATATATATATATCCATGTTCAGTGTTTACATGTTTTTATACTTCTATAAAATGATTGTTGTCGTATTTATACTTTAGAAAATGATCAGCATGATTACGTTATTATACAATGATTTTATATACATAATGAAATGTTTGTTGATACACAAACAAAGATAAATTTAGAGTTGAACCACGTACCTTCACAGTGGTTTATGGGGGATCACTGTGGGTGTTCTTGCAACAAAGAACAATGGGTTTGCCCCTAGTTCCCAATGATAGAACTATGGGTGTGACCCTAGTCCTTTAGTGATGGAGCGATGGGTTGGGTAATGGGTGTGCCCGTATCCCATTGGAATCTCGCATATAGTGCAGTTTCCTCATCCCTTCCGATATGATAAGAGAACACCAGGGTTAGACCCTTCAGTCTAATTAACGACTGTTGATAGCTGAATGTTTGAAACGCCTAATAAATGATAAGTGTTTGCATATTCAGTGTTTGATTTAAATAATGCTATTGATGTACTATGTATAATCCATTGGGCTCTTGAGGTCACCCCACTCACTCTTTTTTAGGTAACTATTGAAGACGTTGTTCCTAGCAAATCAATGTAAATCAGTAGTATTGTGCCTCATAGTATGAGGATATTAGAAAATAAACTTTATTTGCTATTTTCAATTGTAGGGTATGTGATCCACCATATTTAATCCTGTCAGATGTCGGTCATTAGGCAAGACAATATTTGGCCTTATCAAAAGTTGGCTATGGAGCCCACAAAATTGTTCGTAACTCTTATTTTTAATTAATGTCTTTCAGTTATTGTGTGATCCCAAGGTTATTGCTATTTTGTTTCGAAGCAAGTATATTTATACTTTATTTTATACTTTAAGATATGATCTGGTGCAACTAATAGATGTGATAGATAATGTAAAGAAAAAGTAATATCCCCAATTTTTGGACAGAAAGCGAGAGTGACTGCACACGAGGGTAATGACGTCTTAAGCTACAAGACAACCACGTCGCCTATGACGTATGTGACAGATACGGGAGCTAGGGTATTACAAAGGTGTTATCAGAGTGTAGGTTGTAGATGCCTTAGGCAAGGATTAAAAAAATTGGCTGATCAAGTAAGTCCTTTAATTCTAATTAATTTAGAAAGCCCTACCTCTTGTTTTGGAAATTAAAATCATTTTTGAAAAAAAATTATTTTCAAAATAAAAAGATATATATGTTTTCCAATTGTTTTGTTTGGATACAAAGATTATGAGCTGAGCTGATAGTGGATAAGTCATGTCCCAAGTAAAGCTAAATAGTGAAAGGGAGATGGGTTATCCCATTTTAGAAAGCATAGTAGCTAAGTATACTTTGGTCTCGCCATCTGATCTAGAGGTTGTCCCACCAGTTCATACGAGTAGTCAAAGTTAAAGAACATACTTATTTTCTATGAAAAAAGCTAAGATGTGGTAATTAAGGGCAAAGAACTTACTACAATTTAGAGTAGATGCCAAAGGTGGTATCGGGAAAAGACCTTAGGTAGAGACTTGAATGTTGCTAAGGGTGGCATACTGGATCATAAATAAAAGCTTTTAGGGCATAAGCTAGAGACTGATAACGTGTGAAAACAAAACACTTATTTGTTCAGGACACGAGATCGGGAGGATCTTGTATCTTTGGTTTTTATGTGGTATGGGATGGTTAGGAATTCAGGGATATGGAAGAATCCTAGATTTCCTGGATTTGGACAATGACAGACCATGTTTGGTGAATGATCAATGGCTTTGGACGAACTTGTTTCCCTATACTTGACTGGTATGGGACAGTCAATTATAGTAGGGCTTGGGAAGCCTTAGAAATCAAGACATTTGCAAAATTGATTGGGTGTAATAAAACCCTTGAATGGAAGTCTATGTCTATGGGCAAAGGTGGTATGGGACACCCGTACCCGAAGGCATAAATGAAAGTTTAGAATTTTACTATGCTAGTGTGAACATGTATGATTATATGATGCCTGATTATTTTGAATGCGTGCTTTATTTATCTAAATTTCATAAATATATATTACATGTATTGTGATCATGAAACTAAATCTTGTATCCAACAATATTAGAGGACTTTGAAAATACTTAAAAGCATAAATTGATAGGCCACAAAACCAACCGAGAATTTAGAGACGTGAACCTAAAGTCATGATAGCATGCATGACACAAAAAAAAAGTTATTACGACAATTGGATCATAACCGTAAATAAAGATGTGAAAGATGACACTTATCACAAGTTGCAAAAGCATTTAATATCCAGATTTTAAGATGAAAAAGGGGTTGTGTAACCCAGATTGAATTAAGATTAAATTATGATTCTCCTTAAATTGATGGATACTAAAATGACTTTTGACTTGTAGATAATGGCAAGAACTAGAACCAATGGCATTATAGATGATAATACCGATGAATCTGGGCAGAGGGAAAATGGAGTACCAGTGGTGACGCCTCCAGCTAGGATGGTAGTAAGTACAGATATGTTAGCTGGATTCGCTCAGCAAGTGGTGGCAGAGGTCATGAAGAACCTTGCAGAGATGCAAAACTAGCCGCCAGTATAACCATAGCCACAGGTGCAACCTCAACCCCAAATTTAGTAGGCTCTGTTACCTAATGGTCTAGTAGCATGGGACAAACCGATAGTAGATGATATAGAACAAAAGAACTTATTGATAGAATTCCAGAGGCTACAACCCAGTACATCTGAGGGTTTGGCTAATCATGTAGCTACAGATAAGTGGTTCACTACAATGATTAAGCATTTGAATGCCTTAGGGGCAACTGGAACAAGGAGAGTCGCATTAGCAGTGCACCAGTTTGAGGGACCCGCCTATCATTTGTGGGAAATGGTCATGAACGATCCCACTACAGATGTGTCTACTATGACTTGGGAACAGTTTAAGACTTTGTTCTATTCACACTTCTTCACCATAGCGAAGACAAAACAAATACAGTCGTACCTCACCCGACTAACACAGAAGAATATGACAGTGGCAGAGTTGGAATAGAAATTCATTGAACTGTCGAGGTTTGTCCCAGAACTAGTAAGGGATGAGCAGTCCAAGGTTGACAGGTTTACCAAAGGGCTAAAGGTAGAAATACAAAAAATAATAAATCCTTTGAGATTAACCACCCTTAAGGAAACAGTGGAAAGGGCACAGTTGGTCGAGCTAAATCTTGAGTATGAGCAAGCATTGAGAAATAGACAGAAGAAGTCACAGCCAGAACAAGCAATAGGAGCCTCATAGACGAGGCAAGACATGCAGGATGTACACTGAGCGCCTCAGAATCAGAATCATGCGCAAAATTACAAGCAGCAGAACCAACAGGCATGGATTGATCATGCTAGGGATGAGCAGACGAAGCAAGCAACGAGGCAAGGGTTGTGCTTCTTATGCCGCCAGAGAGGACATATTGCAAAGAATTGTCCTAATAGAGCTCCAGCTCCTTCTCAACAACAGCAGGTGCATGGACAAGATGGGCGTCCACAACAAAGGCAGCAGCCACAGCCCCAGCCACAGCAGAATCAGCGACAAAACCAGAATCAAGATCGAAACCAAACCTGACTTTATGTTATTAATGCCGAGGTTGATCTTACACCTGCAGTAGAAGGTATTTTCCTTTTGTTCAATGTTGTCGTAAAAGTCTTGTTTGATTCGAGTGCAACTAAGTCATTTGTGTCAAAAGAACTAGTTAGGAGAATACAACTAGTAACATCCATATCACCAAAACCATTGCATGTGTCTACTCCCATAGGAGATACTAGTTACTTAGAAAGTTTGTACATGTAAATTCAGATTTGGAGACAAACTAATAACTACCGACCTTAGATTATTACCTTTCCAAGGGTATGATGTGATATTGGGTATAAACTGATTGACACAACACCAGGCTTAGATCGATTTCCCAAGACGAAGAGTCACATTAACTCTACTTTCCGGAGAGTGAATAAAAGTTAATGGGGATATGTAGAGATTACCTCGGAGCCCTATGATAACCATGTTACATTGTCTAAAACAAAGCGAAGACTTTAAACACTTGCTAGAGGATGATACTAGATTTGGAGAACCTAAGAAGATTTTGAAGATACTGTAGTACAGGAATATGCAGATGTATTCCCAGATGATTTACCTAGACTACCACCACACAGGGAGGCAGAGTTCAAGATTGAACTATATTTAGGCACAAATCCTATAGTTATTCCTCCTTATATAATGGCACCAGTAGAACTAATTGAACTCAAGACAAATTGGATGAACTCCATGAAAAGGGATTCATTCAACCCAGTGAATCACCATGGGGAGCTCCAGTATTATTTGTGAAAAAGAAAGACAGATTCATGAGGTTGTGTGTCGATTATCAAAAATTAAATCTAGTAACCATAAAGAACAAGTATCCTTTGCCAAGGATAGATCACCTATTTGATCAAATGAGGGGAGCTACTCATTTCTCTAAAATTGATCTTAGGTCAGGCTATCATCAGTTGAGAATCCGAGAGTCAGATATACACAAAACAACCTTTAGGACTTGATATGGGCATTTCGAGTTCACAGTGATGCCATTTGGTCTAACTAAAGCACCCACTGCATTTATGGATCTGATGAACCATGTGTTTAGGCAATACCTTAACAAATTTGTAGTGGTGTTCATAGATGACATCCTAATTTACTCCAAGTCAGAGGCTAAACACATAGAACAACACTTAGAAATTGTCGTGGAGACACTTAGCAAAAATGAATTATATGTTAAATTCAGTAAATGCGAATTCTAGATGAAAACAATCAAATTCTTTGGCTATGTAGTATCAGCAGAAGGCATCTCGGTAGATCCCGATAAAGTGAAAGTTGTCACAAACTAGAAGCAACCTAAGACTGTGATAGAAATCAGAAGTTTTATAGGCTTAGTTGGATACTACATGAGATTCATCCAAGATTTCTCAAAGTTAGTCGAACCCATGACAAAATTAACCAAAAAAGGAGCTAAATTCAATTGAGATGAGAAATGTGAATAATCATTCCAAGAATTGAAGAGGAGATTGACTTTGGTCCCCATCTTGGTCACTCCTACCTATGGTGTTGGATATGTCTTGTACACTGATGCTTCACATAAGGAAAGGATGTTGAATATGCCTCACAACAGTTGAAGGTTCATGAACAAAATTATCCAACACAAGACCTAAAATTAGCAGCCATTCTATTTGCCTTAAAAATATGGAGACACTATCTTTATGGTGAAAAATTTGATCGGTTTTCAAATCATAACAGTCTAAAGTATATCTACACACAGAAAGAATTAAATCTTAGACAACAGAGATGGATGGAATTTCTTAAAGCTTATGATTTCCAATTGCATTACCATCCAGGAAATGCTAATGTATTGGCTAATGCCTTGAGTCGGATATTTAACAAACAAGATGAGGAAAAAGGTCAAATGTAATAGCTGATCGAGGATTTCAACCTGGGTGTCACCTCAAATGAGAAGCAGGTATACCTATACAACATGACTTGCCAGCCAGATCTCTTGCATCAGATCAGACAAGAACAAAGGCAATATAAATGGATTATGACCTTAAGTGAAGGAGTCAAACAAGGCAAACAGACAGATTTTAGAATTGACACCGAAGGCGCGTTGAGAATTGGAGATAGAATTTGCGTCCCTCAAGATGGACAAAGCATAAAGACCATATTAGATGAAGCCCATGAACTGAAATACACAATGCATCCTAGTGGAGATAAAATGTTTCAAAACATCAAAAAGACCTAAATGAAGCGAGACATAGCTAAATATGTCTCTAAATGCCTAACATGTCAGCAAGTAAAGGTTGAGCACAGAAAGCCCATAGTGTCGCAACCCACTTCATAGAAGTAACGTCACGACCGGCACATAATACCATATACGCTTCATCTACGTATACAATACTATGTCAGCCTCTCAAAATTAATACTACTCAATATCCCTACAAAAATTTGGACAGAGTCTCCTCTAAAATTTGGACTTATCCACAATGGAATTTACACCTGATAAATAATATTATGATCCACAAACATACACAGGGTATCCCATACATCGTTCACATATCAAAACTATTTTCCACTCTCATCTTAGTGAAAGTAACACTGATATCTCTCTAGCTGATATTACATATACAATGATAAATATAATTATACAAAAGTACAACTCATAAAACAGATAAGCCCATGCACATAGTAAAACTGGAAGAGCTGTCTATTCTTCTCACGCTGGCCTTCTTCCTTTTTTATCGGTTCCTGAAATGTTAAAAATTAAGTGAGCTACAACATGCCCAGTGAATATTCTTTATCTAAGGCATTTACATGCATTTAAATAAACATGCAAATTCTCAAATCAAATAAAACATTCAAATTCAGCATACTCATTTAAAAAATACATAAATGCATCTAACATAGTGTTCATGCTAATTTAAAACAATCGTGCACCTCATTATCCTTCCATTTAAAATAATTACGCATCTCCTTATTTTTTCCAGATCTAGAGTCAGTCTCACTTCCTATTTGGCCTCAACAAAAGTAGACTGCAAATCTGATTTTTTCCATTTCTGACTCATTTCGAGGATTATAATATAGGAAAAGGCTGATACTTCTCATGGCTCAGTCTCATAGGATTATCACATAAAGAAGTATTATTCCCCATGGCTCAATCGATCGAAATGATATCATATTTTAGATCTGCTCTTGCAAATCCAAAACACGTTGTCATGTAAATAAAATTTCATGAAAGCTAAATCAAATGTAACATATGCTCATCATGCTTACATTCAAACCATTTTTTATCTACAATGCCATTTAAATAACAAAGATAAAGAAATACTCACAGAATACCGATACTAAATCCCGTTGGCACATAACTCACTCTCTGGTAAACAACCAACTTTTCCAACCTTTACTGTAAAATTCAATAATATATAATCCATCATTTCATATCATATCAGGTGCATCCATTTATATTTAAGAAAAATCATAAGTTTTAGACATAAAGCAATATTCTCCGAAATATCCAAAAATAAATATTACTCACCAAAATTATTGTCAATCAATTTCAATATCCACTTCAACCTCTATACTCAATTCACCAAAATTATCCTATCAAAATAATTTCAAAAGCACTAATCAAATTCAAATTTATTTCTATAATCAATTCCTAACGTATTTATTTCTCATTTTTAATCATACACGCACATCAGACCTCACGTATTGATGCGCATTAACTTGAATAATCTCAATAATCATAAAACTAATTTTTTGCTCATATAAAATATTTTTACGACAGAAAATAACTTAAATAGGCTTTTAAATCATATTTTTCGCAATTTTTTATATTTTTTCTTAAAAACCTCATTGCTCAATCATTCACCAAAATTTCAATTGATATCCAAAATTTATAATTTTGGTGTCGATAGATACATATTTTCGTTTTCTACATTTCTATAGCTTCAAATCAAGCTTTCATTGGCGTTTAACACTATCAAAAGCCTATCAAGAGGTTATAAAACTTTGAGTATTTATTTTGACACCGACAGGATAGACGAACAAAATCCAACCACATATATAGGATTCACTTATCGCCAGGAGTGTTTTGGTATAATTTTTGTTGAGTTTTACTCACTGTAGGAAAATACTCAATTTTTTGGTACGGCTATAAAATACCAATTTTACTAAAAATTATACCGATAGGATTGTAGTACTCAGCTTAAATAGTATTTTTATAACAAGAATTTAAAAAAATAGCTTACCTATGCGACAAATCCGGCGAGAAAATCAGGTTTCTCCTTTTCTTTCTGTTTGTTGGACGTCTTGTTTCTATTTTTTTTCTCCTGTGCGGAGCGTCCCGTAAACAATAAAGAAATGAAGAAATGAGGGATTTAAGGTTTGAGCAACATTGGCAGCTGACCCACTATCATTAAATGGTAAAGGAGATTACCAAATTACCCTCATAATCAATTAACTCTACATGTAACTATATGGTAATTTCACTTCAATGCATTAATTAACCACCTTAGATTTTGTTTTTTTTCTCCAACCCAACGTGCCAAGCTAAAGGATATATATATGTTGTCAATTATTAAATTGCCCATAATTAAATGGCATGCTCCACTTAATCCTTTTACCAACACCATTCCATTCCATTTTTTTTTCCCACGTACCAACAGCCACTTCTCATGAAATTGCTCCACACATTAGTAGTCACAATACATATATATATATTTGTGTCTTCACCAAGCTAGTGCAATGTAATACAATACATTAGCCACTTATTCTTTATACATGCAAACCACACCACCAACTTAAATCACCCCACTAATTGAGTAATTTATTTATTTCTTTGATTTTGATTTTTTTTATTTATTTGAGCAATCTTATTAAATGCATATTATCTCATTATATAGGTATACTTAACCAAAATTATACCCCCATTATTTAATTTAATTAATTCCTACACCTTTATTTAATTGAATTAATTTATATACGTAATGTGTATTTTTAATACATGTGTGTAATTAATGCGTACATATACACGTAATACGTATAAATACGTATATTTATACTCATTTATTTCTATTTAAATGAATTTACGTGTCTAATTAAAATACGGAGTGTTACACACAGGAATGTTACAACCACTCCTAACCCCTGAATGAAAGTGGGATAACACAGCCATGGACTTTGTCACTGGATTACCTCAAAACCTGAAAAGAGAAGATATGGTATGGGTCATTGTGGATCGTCTCACTAAGGTGGCACATTTCTTGCCCATCAGATCCATGGACCAAGTTAGTGAACTGCGTGAACTCTATGTGAAGGAGATAGTACAACTCCATAGTGTACCTAAAACCATAGTGTCAGACAGAGACTATCGCTTTACATCACAATTTTGGCAAAGTCTACAGAAGGCATTGGGCACTAGACTCACCATGAGCACTGCTTTCCATCCTCAAACTGATGTTCAGTCTGAGAGATTCATTCAGATTTTAGAAAACATGCTCTGGTCTTGCATCCTTGATTTCAAGGGCAATTGGAGCAAGTATTTACACTTGGCAGAGTTTGCATATAATAACAGTTATCAGGCAAGCATAAAAATGGCTCCCTATGAAGCGCTCAATGGTAAACCTTGCAGGTCACCATCCTATTGAGCAGACTTCGAGGATCAAGTACCTACAGGACCGAAATTGGCAGAGGAGATGACCACTCAAGTAAACCTGATTTGGAAGAGGCTAGCTGCAGCTCAGAGTAAACAGAAAAGCTATGCGGACAAAAGAAGAAAGTCTCTAGGATTTCAGCCAAGCGACAAAGTATTCTTGAAGATCATCCCACAGAAGGGGATTAAGAGGTTTAAAATCAAACAAAAGCTGGCATCGAGATTCACCAGTCTGTTTGAGATACTTAGACGAGTTGGTGAGTGTGCCTATGAGCTAGACTTGCCAAATCGAATGTTCTCAATGCATAATGTATTCCATGTGTCGATGCTGCGGAAGTACGAACCAGACCCATCACATATCATACACTAGGAGGAAGTTGTACTTCGAGACAATACAACTTACGAAAAACCAGCAATTAGAATATTAGATTGTAAGGTATAGAGTCTCAGGACCAAGGAAATTCCATTGGTTAAAGTTTTGTGGAGACATCATGATCTGGAGGAAGCAACCTGGGAGCTGGAAAGCGAGATGAAAACAAATATCCAAATCTCTTCACCCAAAATAGTTGACCAAACAGCATTGAAGCAGATAAGTACAAAAGCATGTAAACACCAAACATGATACATACATACATACATACATACATACATACATAAGAC
>JAJIYU010007687.1:0-18866 GCA_030144865.1 Tinospora cordifolia | reverse complement strand
CATGTGCCAACCCACCATTTGCACCCAAAATTTCTTAAAATCTTTGAAATTAATTTATTCAACTTATTTTATTTATTTAAAATTTTTTTGACAAAATTCTGGGGTATTACAATAAGAGTCCCGGTAGGATTCTCGATGGGCGGTACAATAAAAAGGCGCCTTTTTATTGTAACACCCACCGGAAATCTTACCAGGACTCTTACCCACGTCGTAGGGCCCACGTCATGGCGCGTCACTCACAAGGATTGTCCCCTCCCCTTGGGGTTTTCCTCCGCCTCCGTGGAGATTCGAACTAAGGACCTGGGGCATAAGTACCTTGTTCATTCCTCATCCACTACCATTGAACCAGTTGGCCCAATGGTAGTGGATGAAGAATAAACAAGGTACTTATGCCCCAAGTCCTTGGTTCGAATCTCCACGAAGGCGGAGGAAAACCCCAAGGGGAGGGGACAGTACCTTGTGAGTGACACGCCAAAACGTGGGTCCTACGACATGGGTAAGGTCCCAGTGGGTGAAGAGCATTCTTCACAATTCTAAATCCCCCTTTTTCTGTTCGTGAAATTTTCCAGAGCAAGAAGAAGTTATTTATTTTATTTTATTTTAGTTTTTCTGTTCGTGAAATTTCTAGGTTCTAGATCCCTTTAGAATAAGTTAAATTAGTTCCTGTTCGTGAAATTTTCTAGATCAAGAATTTTATCTCTTTTTCTTGTTTTCGTTAATCCATATTAATTTTATTTCTTAATTAATTTATTTTTTGAAAAGCAACACGTACATACGAGGTCAATTTGATTTATTTCCATTTTTTAATCACTCGTGCGAGTAAGCTATAAAATAATTAATTTTTTCAAAGCGTAGTCTATATCCATATTTAAATAGAACACGGTTCTAATTCATTTATTATTATTATTGTTGTTATTATTATTATTATCATTATTATTATTATAAATATATTTTTATTTTTATTTTTCACGAACCTTACATATTATTTATTTATTTATTTCTCTAAAACATCACTAATTCTAAAATCTATATACTTTTATTTATTTATTATATTTTATTTTATTTTTTCATAAAAACTATTATTTATTTCATTTATTTTATTTTATTTTAAAGTCTCATATTTCTACAACAATAATATTTTATGTCATGTTTACTCGTGATGTAGCATGCTCATAAAATTTCGGGGTGTTACAGATGACCACGATTGGCCATTCAGTGACTGCGGTCGCCAGTGTGACATTTTGTTTTTTCATGTTTTTTTGAGTTTTTTTCAACTATCTGACATTTCAATTATTTTCATAAAATGTCATATAATAACCATTTGAAGCATGTTTTCAAATATTTTTACATTTATTTTATAATTTTTAAAAATTCATTTTCGATGTGTACGCATTTGAAAAATTCGGGGTATTACACCAATTTCTTAAAAATTTTGACAAAGTTTCCTCTAAAATATAACATACCTCCAAATTGAAATTACCCGATAGATCACAATCAATATAAAAAAAAGCCATATATTTCTTTATAAAGTTAATCATACATCCACACAATCCATAATTTGTTTTAACATTATATGTAGATGATAACAAGTCTATATATATCTCCAAATACATTAATCAAGTATTACAATTACAACGCCCTATCCACTCCAAAAGAAACTAATAACTATATCACAATATCTTTCCTTTGCCTTTCTTGTCAAAACCTAGAGAAATAATAGAAAATAGAGTGAGCAAATAATAAGCTCAATGAATAATTTGACTTATGCTATTATACAATCATCATATATATAAAGTTGCAAGGCAAAAAAACTTTCAAATGACTTGCAAATGAAATAAAAATAACATATGTGCATAATGTAACGTGTAAATTTTCACCCTAGTCACCTTAGCCATACTCCAAAGGGGTGGTCCTGGTCATACTCCGAAGGGGTATCCCTGGTCATACTTCGAAGGGATGTGGGTTTTTTACAAAATCATTTCATGAAATTCAAATAAGCATGCAATGTAGTATGTCATTTTATTGAATAAAAATTAAGCATGTTAATATAATACTAATGTCAAACATAATATCATAAGTAAAGATTACTCACCAAAATTGCTATCTAACTAGTTTCTAATATCCAGTAACAATTTGTCTCTACAACACTAATAAAATCTTGTCATCACAAATCATTTTATAGGCATCAAATCAAATTCAACTCATTTGAATTTATTTTATAAATCATTTTCAATGTATTTATAGCTCATGTTTACTCAAATATATGTATTCGATCTCATGTATTGGTGCACATTAACCTATATATGCTCAACAATCTTTAAGATTATTTTTCTGCTCATATAAAATATTTTTATAGCAAAAATATTAAAATAGGTTTTCCAATTATATTTTTGTTAATTTTTTTAATTTTGATAAATAACCCAATTGGTCAATCTCTCACCAAAATTTCAATCGACATTCAAAATTCACTAATTTAGTGTCGATGGGTTCGTATTTTTATTCCCTACATTTCTATAAGATCCAATTAGAATTTTATTAGGGTTTGACATACTCAAAAACTCATCTTAAGGCTATTTAATTTTGAGTATTTATTTTGGTATCTACAAGACAAACGAATGAAAACTAACCACATATCTAGGATCTACGTATCACCATTTTACTCACGGTGGGGGAATACTCTATTTTTGGATACTATTATAAAACACCCCCTACGGTAAAAATTATAACCCTCGGATCATAGTATGTAGCTTATTTAGCATTTTTATAACAAGAATTAAGAAAAATGACTTACCTATATGACATATCTGTAGAAAAACTAGATTTTTCTTCTTTCTGTTCCCCTTTTCTCGATCGATGGCTCTCTAGGCATAAAATGAAAAGTGAAAGAAAGGAAAAAAAGGAAATGAGTTCAGCAACATAATAGTGCCCCCACCGCCTGATTTTATATAAAAATAATAATTACATTTATACCCCAATTGAGGTTGATAATTCCAAAATAACCTACCATATATAACTTATTCTCATTTTACCTTTGTTTGCAATTCCTCTTACCCACCACCAATGCAAATCATATATATATTTATGTTTTTTCCTTAATTACCTAATATGTCATTTGCTCTCAATGCCCACTTTATTTGTTCATTATTATTCTTTTTAATCCACTTAATATCATCATTTACTTATCCAAAATTCCTTCTCATATAATATATTATATACCCATTTATAACACCTATCTTCATTATTTATTATTCTATAATAGTAATAATAACAATAATATTACTATTATTACAATTATTATTATTATCATTAAATCATATGAATTAATTTACTTATTTAATTACTTAATTTAATTTTTTTTTCTAAACCTCTTTATAAATTATTTTTTTTCATGTGATATTATGTACACTTATATGTACGTGTATAATACATGTTTATACACATATACACCATGTCCACGTATCATAAAAATTACGGGTTGCTACATCATGTCCACATATAATAAAAATTTACAGGTTGTTACATTATAGATTGAGAATTAAATATTACATGGAATAAAATAAATTGGGGACATGAATATCTCTTAAAAATGAAAAATTAAAAAATTAGACATTTTAAAAAAAATAAATTTGATAAATGTCCAATAAAAGGACATAAGTATGGCTTGTATGTATGAAAATGTCATAAATTTAATATATGTCTGAAAGATTGAACGAAAATGAATGTTGTTCATGATATTTATGATATTTGAAAGTGTATATTGATATTTTAGAAAATGAGGGTCTTATATTATATATTGTGGAATAATATCGACATCAAAAATTAGCAATTTAAATTCACTGATGAATGAGAAATATTTTTATTATAAATTCTAATACTTGATAGTATATGATGTGTTAGATACAAATTATTATTTATGAAAATATTCAAAGAAAATAGATCCATAGATGATATATATATATATATGACAATTTTAAGGATTGAAAATAAATATTTGAAGCAAATGTTTTTAACTATAAATTTTAGAATTTTTTACATTATATAGCACAAATATTACATTTATTTACATGATTATGATACGTGCATATTTTATAATACTTTTGAATGATATTAATAATCATATTTACATATACGAATTATTATTACTTTTACTAATTTATGTTTATTTTGCATGTTTTTGTTGTATATGACTTAAATATTTTGGAAGCTATTGAAGAAATAGGAAATACGATAGATTACTTGAAAATTAAATTCAATATAAAACATCTTGAAAAAATAAAAATTTGTCTCTCCTTGTAGATGGAGAGTTTTTCAAGTGAAGCTTTTGTCCATTAATCAAATTATATTGAGAAAGTTTTGGAGTTGTTTTACATGAACAAAACACATCTATTAAATTCTCCAATGATAATTAGGTCACTCAAAATTGATAAAAATTATTTGTCATCATAAAAATGATGGATAGATTATTGGTCCTAAAGTGTCATATCTTAGTGCTATTGATACACTTACATTCTTAGCAAATTGTACAAGATTTGATATTGTTTTTTCTATTGAGTAACTCATAGGATATAATTCTTACCAACTCAAAGATATTGAAATGACATTAAACATATATTATGCAATATTTGAGGAATAAGTTACATGAGTCTTTATTTTTCTCAAGAAAAGCAATGTCAAAGTTAGTTAGATATACAATATTGGGTTTTATCAATTATCACAAAGCAAAGTTACAAACATGATATGTTTTTCACTAATGGTGATATTGCAATATCATAGCAATCTGTAAAGCAATCAATGGTTGCAACTTCCTCAAATCACTCTAATATTTTGGTAATTCATGAAACAAGTTATGAATGAGTATGGTTAAGAGCTGTAATCTAATATATTCAAGGATCATATGGATTATCTTCTTTTAAAAATTAATTACAACATTGTCTGAACATACATTGCATAGTCAAGAGAATGATATATTAAGGATGATATAAGCATAGTCAAGGGAATGATTTCTTAAGGATGATAGAATTAAAGATATTTTACCAAAATTCGTCTTTACATATGAGCTTAAAAAAATGATGAAATTGATATTCAACAAATAAGATGGAGTAAAAATCTTATAAACTTGTTCACAAAAGCTTTACCAAGTATAACATTTAAAAAACACATATATAGTATTGAGATGCAATGACTCAAAGCTATTTCAAGTAAGGCAACAAAAGATAGTTCACACATACCATTATGACGAATGAATAAATATGAGTTATTGATTTGTGCACTGTAATTTTCTTTTCTTAGCTAAGATTTTGTTAAACTGGATTTTTCTTGCAAAGTTATTAGCGAGGCAATCCTAGCAATATTATAAGACTCTATGACAATATATACTCTTATTCCTTTAAAAAAAATTCACTAAGCTTTATTTAATAAGGTTTTAATATGACATGTTTTCATATAAAAGACACTCAAATGGAGAGTGTTAGAAATAAATATATTGAATATTTTTGTAACCTCCTAACGTTTAGTTACTTATAACTTGTAAATCTAATAATGTCTAAATTAATGAGATTATTTAAATATTAATAATTATATCAATTATAATATTTAGTGATTAATATAGCCCTCTCACGCCAAAAATTTTTATAAAGGGGTCTTGTATCTTATGAAAATCATAAACAAAGATAACAATTTTCTCTTTTTTTTCTAGTGCTTTTAAGTAGTTTTTCTTTCTCTTCTTATATTTTTTTCGTAATTCTTAATTAGTTTTAGTTAAGTTGACAACTTGCCAAAATAATTTTTTAGAGGGTTTTTGTATTTTAACTTTTGAAGGTATCTAAAATATATTCTTTTGGTCTCAAAGACTAATAATGTAATGATTCATACTTTTTAACATTGAGTCGACGGGTTTGATATGTATTTTCAAATACAAATTAATAAATTATAAATGAATGTAACACCCTAGAATTTTGCGAACGTGTCACGTCACAAGCAAATAAATAGATAAAAAATAATAATAAAATAAATAAATATGATGAGATGTATATTGAAAAAATTCTCATCGTTTGGTGAAGATAGTAATTGAGAAGTGAGAATAAAATGATAATTAAAAATATTTATACATATAATAGAAAATTTGAAATGAACAAGAAATTACATTATAAACATATGGTTATAAGTATATGAACAAGGAATTACATTATAAACATATGGTTATAAGTATATAATAAGGTTTAATGTGATTAAAGATAATATATATATATATATATATATATATATATATATATATAATCGGAAGTTTGGGGAAACCGGTAGAAGATTTGGTTTGGCGGTGCTCGGACTGATAAAGAGGGAACAAGAACGAATGAAGAAGAAGCCATAGTTACCGTGCGTAAGGTGGAGAAACCGAATTGAAGAACGAAGGGAGGAGCTGGATGCTGGATTCGTAAATAAGAGAGCTGCTGCTAGTGCTCGGTATCATGTGGATGAAAGAAGGCGATGGCATGAAGAATGAAGACAGAGCAACGCTGCTCTGTTGCAGTTTGCTGCTGCTGCAGCTACCCGAGTCGTTGATGTCCCCGCTGCAGAGTGAAGAGGCAGCCGGTGATGTTGGCTGGTTGCACGAACAGAGGGGGTGCGTGGTCAAGCATGGAAACAGGGAGGAAGAAGAAGTCTGAAACAAGGAAGAAGAAGAAGACCGTGATGAATGAAGAAGTAGCTGCCATGAAACCAGAACAGAAGAATCACGGTCTGCTGTTAGTTTGATCCGTGAAGAAGAAGAAATGGTACAGGGGAGTGGTGTTTTCTCTGGTGGTGGTGCTGCTGGCCGGGATTCACAAACAGAGGAGGAAAAGAGGAAGAAACCGGACTGCTGCATCTAAGGTTGAGCAAGGAAGAAGACGCCAGACCGTGGAAGGAGTTAAGATCGTAGCTACTGTTACAGGCTGTGATGGTGTGAAATTCTGGTTGAGCAACTGTGAACCGTGAATAGAAGGAGAGAATGAGCGCTACCCTGTTGCTGTCCGTGATGCAGAGGAAAGAAAATTTTGTTGTTGGTATGTTTTGATTAATGAAGCCAATGAGCTGGAATCAGGGGTTAATGGAGAAATTTTCAGCTGTTGGTGCGTTTTGATTGAGGAAGAGTTGGCCGTGAAGAGGAGATGAAGAATGAGCAGCAACCGTGTTGAGTGGCGGACTGAGATGAGTGCTACCATGGTCCATAAGTGCAGCTGCTGGTTGTGAAACATAAAGCTAAAGGAGAATTAAGCAAATAGGATGCTGAATGTGAGCATTTGGATTCTGGATTCGGGTGAACTAGAGCTAGAACGAGGGAACGCAAGCAAGAAACCAAAATTCAAACTCAGAAATTCTGGCCTGAGGCTTTCAAAAACAAGGCACGGATGGAACAGGGGATGCAGTGATTTAAATTGCTACTTTGGGGAGTTCGTTTGAGAAATGAAGAACGTGATTTGGGCGTTTTTCAGATTTTGTGATTTGGGACTTTGGTTGTGTGCTAGTCGTGGATCCAGACGAGAAGATGTAGATTCGAAATTCTGATTTGAAGCTTGAATTTTGCATCGATGGATTTTGGGCATAAACCTGTGAAATAAGAAGATGAATAGTGCATAGTATCAAATTCAGAGTTGAATTTGGCATAGTAACTTAATGCGTTTCAGAGTAAAATCAATCTGAGATTTTGGGTGGCGAATGTAATTTGAAGATGAGGAATGAACAACACGAGTCTTCCGTTGGCGTCGCTTGCCTGAAGAAGATGAAGTGAGGTATATTTTGAATTTTGAATTTTAGATAGCATGAAATTCAATTCTAGTTGATTATAGATACAAATAGAAAATAATACAATTTTTTTATTCAAATAGAGATTAAAGAAAATAATTATGAAAATTAGCTTAGAATATTTATTTAATAATTCAAATCAAATAAGGTCAATATTAGATTAATTGTAAATTATGGAACATGAAGATTAATTGATTTACTAGAACTAAATTAATTAATCTTCTAAATTAGGATTGAAAAAGTAGTTTTCAACACATTAATAGTTTTATTTAATATTAGAAGTTGAAAAATGTAACAATTCAATTAGTTGAAAACATGAAAAATAAACCTTTAGAAGTTTAAAATCTTTTATAAGAAAAAAAGAAAATGTTAGGCCCTGAAACTAAACATGTAACATTTAGAAGCCTTATTTTGGTTCGTAACTAAATTAATTATGGTATTGATAAATTATTTAAATAACGAAGATTAAGTTATTAGAAATCTAACTCTAAAAAATGTTTGTAAGTAAATTATTAAAGTCGTAATTCCAAATCAAGGAAATTTAAAGAACTTAGAAGTTATTTAAATTAGAATATAGAAAATTCTAGAATTTAGGAATGACTCAAAATTAGTTGAAAACTAACATCTAGACTCCATAAGTAGTTGGAAATCCTTAAACCTAAAAATACTTTGAATAAGATCTAATCTGAATTAAGAACTTAGCAATTTTTATTGATTCTTGAATTTCAGACTATACAATTGAGAGTATGAAGCATTTTGACGGAAATCAAGGTCTCCCTGAAGGTCGGCAAAACCAGGTGGGCGTGACTTCCTTGCTTATATGTGTTATATGGATTTAAGATTCAAAGCATTTGATTGAATAGTTCTAGGTTATTAGAATTTTAGTAGGAAATTGATTGAAATTGTTTGATCTATGCGAATGATGTATGATGGATGATGAATCATTTAATCCATGTGTAATTAGTTCATAACGTGATCTTGCATTTGGGTTTACTCAAATATAGCATGCATGACTAGGAAGTTATGCATCTAGATCTTATTGATTACTCATGCATCTCATCATGTTGATGTATATCCATAGTTTGAGTTATTTGTCTAATGTATTATGTGATGCTTGATGTGATTGAGATTATTTGTAAAACAAAAATAAGACGATGGTTTATTAAGAATCCACATACCGGTGCGATTGACAAGCCTGAAGCGGATCGAGGTGGCATCTCCTATATGTCACTGCTTAAGATTGTCGAGCTATAAGGCGGATCGTAGGTATCCCCAACTGGAGCTGACTATGACAGCTCAAAGTCTTTGGGAGATGGTACGATGTCTGAGTAAGTACGCTCTCTTAGGCTGTGATGTGAGTGTCGATTGATTTTAGATGGTTACTGGAACCCTCTGAGATTTGATTGGATCACAGGGAATACCGAGAGGCATCTCAGCCCTCTTCTGGTCTTAGATTACAGCTAAAACAAATGAATGTTTGAAACACCTAACATTTAAAAGTGTTTGTAATGTTTTGGATTGGGTCTGTATAATGCATGTATGTGTACGATCGATCCACTGGGCTTTCGAGCTCACTCCCACTTTATCTTTCAGGTACACATGGACTTAGAATACGGTAATATACGTCAGAAGACTCGCACTTTGATTGGACACTTCACAGGGACGTAGTCTGGGATAAGTGGTATTGGAAGTGATATTTTTTTAATCTTTTTGAAACGATTTCATGTATCCATTTGATTCTATATTCAGTTGATTAAATTTGTGAATAATGTTATACATTTAACATTTCTGTTTTAATACCAGTTTTAAGTATTTTCGCTGCATTATTTATGAATTGTCTTGAGAAATTCGATGAATACATAGAGAAATTATTTTAATCTTTTGTTTTGATTTAAAACATCTATCCAGACATTGACTTGAGAATAAATTCTTATGAACTTGATTTTGAAGAAAGAGATTTTGACAGAAGAAGAATTTAAGTAGCATCTTGATTTTCAATAGGCGACGATCCACACGTAAGGTAACACATGAACGGAGGTCCGACGAAAATTGGAGTGTTAGAATGAAAATATACGATTTTACGGGAACTGTATAAATTAATGTATGTATTAAATGGAAATACGTGATTTTTATGGCAATGGTATTAATTAATGAGTGTATTAATTAATAAATAATAATAATAATAATAATAATAATAATAATAATAATAATAATAATGAATATTTATAATGGCAGCTTAGTCAGAGAAAAAAATGAAAAATGAAATGAATTAATACAAGAAATTAATTCATGTACACATACATGCATACATACATATATATCATTGTGTTCAGATCAATGAGTAGAATATAGATGTATACTTTATTTACACACATTTAGGCCCCAAGAATGGCAATTGAAAGTCAACACATAGGGGGTGTACCTATTAAAACTAACATTTAAGTGATTATATAATGTTTATATACAATTTTTTATAACATTATGAAATATTTATCGAAAAAAAATGTGTAACATAGGGAATAATTAAAATTTTCCTATTTACTGTATTAGACCGCTAAATTTATGAAATGATTGGTTATTGTATATCAAAAGTGGAATAAGTGTCGACGATATAGGGTGTTGGTATTTCGATTCAATATTAAAGGATTAATTGCACCGATTGACCTTGTTGACCATGTTGAACCTGTTGGTCAAACATGTCATCAAGTGGTAGGTTTAGTTAGAGTTGACTATATTAATCAAAAATTAACTAAATCCATAAATAGAACATAATTGACTGAGTCAATCCTTTAATTGACCAAGTATCATAAAATTATATTTGAGCCAAAATTCAAGTAGATATTAAGAAAACGTTGTTGATCATGTAGGATCAAACGGTAGTGGGACGCAACCAGTTATGAGATGAGCACCAGGAGATTAGCATCCTTGTGAGTAGTATTTTCTAATGTATCACTTAACTTGTTATTATGTTCATGATGAAATGTTATTGCATATTGAAATGCATTTACAATCTTTAAATGGGTTATTAAATGAAAATGTGCATCAAATCTTGATGTCCGAGTGCGAGTTAGGGTATTAGATGTGGTAGAGCATTGAGGATTAGAAGTCATCGTACCTAGGAATGCATTCTATGCAGGTGTATTATTTGGCTCCCCTATTGAGGATATGAGGTTGCCATACATGAGGTACGATCTGGCGAATCCCTATTATATGTTATGAGAATACGCCTAACAGTCGGGTACACCTGCTTGAGTGGATTTATTGTTACTTGGTAGGCTATTGAGAGCTTCAACATGTGTTTTTAGAATTACAATTGTTTTCAAAATGGAAGGTGCACGACTACATTATGAAGCATTTGTTAACTATTGCATTCATTTGAATTATTATTATTGTGCATGCATACATGACATTGTTTTATAAAATTCATATTCTAAGTTATAGATTATACTCACTGAGTCGCTATGGACAAATTGGTTCATTACTCTAATATTTCAGGTTCTTCTACTGCGGATAAAGGCAAGAAAGTGGTCATCGCGTAGTGTGTACTTCTTTTATTTTGGTAGGTTTCTTCATGTGGTTTACTATTTTGAGAGTTAGTATGATATATAGAAAGTGAGAAAAACATTGTAGATATTTTGACTATTATGTTTTCCACTACTGCGACATAGAAAAGATTGTACATAAATATTTTTTGTTTAACTTAAAAAAATTATACTATAGTTAATTATTTAGCTACTTATGTATCTCTTGTGATTACTTTGATGATATTGCGTATGGATAAGAATGAAGCGTAACAGTGTTTTAGCAAGCTGGGTGTGCGAGTGAGTTTGTTAGGGTATTGTGTTGGTCAGCTTACCCTTCACCCTAGGGAAGGGGTCCCAACAAATAACACAAAAGCAAAATGTAAAAACTGCTATTGAACAACTTTTCCAAATTGCAATGAATTTTCCATTACCAACAATTAGCAAAAACTAATGAAATTGGGTTAAAGACAACTTTTATTTATAAAAAGTGGGAAAAGAAATAGAAGAACATTCAACAAATAAACCTATAATTTTGAGATTAGATATTATCAGCAGATTTGAGCTGATCTGCAATCAAGAAAACAAAGAAGAAGAATAGAGAAAAAAAGAAAGAAAGAATTGCAGAAGAAAGAAAACAGAGTTGTCTTTGTTCTTCAACCCAGAAAGATTATTCATTTCTGTTACACGTATATGTATTTATATACAAAGGACAACTACTGTAACTACCTCTGTACACGTGGCACAAGATCATTATGTATTTATATACAGAGGACAACTGTTGTAACTACTTCTATACACATGGCACAAGATCATTGGTGCAGTATGTAATAAACTAAGAGGTGTATAACATGTGTATAACAAAGGTATCCCTAACATCTAACAGGTGTATCTCTAACATCCCCCCTCAAGTTCACTGGGGATTCACATACAATGAGCTTGGAACGCAACATCTAAAATCGTGGAACAGATAGAGCTTTTGTGAAAACATCAGCAACTTGATCAAATGATGGAACATGACCAAGGATGACTTGTTGTTGGGCAACCTTATCACGAACAAAGTACAAGTCGAGCTCAATGTGTTTAGTTATAGCATGTAAAACAGGATTGTGAGACATAGCAATGGTGCTTTGATTGTCATACCAAATAGTAGGAACATGAGCCTAAGGAATATGCATTTCGCGCAGCAGGGATTGTAGCCACAAGATTTCAGCAACTAGAGAAGCAAGGCTTCGGTACTCAGCTTCAGTTGAACTAGGAGATATAGTGTGTTGTTTCTTGGCACTACATGTAATGAGATTAGAACCCAAGTAAACAGACATACCAGAAGTAGACTTCCGATCGTCAGGATTTGATGCCCAATCAGCATCAGAGAACCCAACAAGGTTCATGTTTGTTGCTGCAGGAGATTTGGTAATGTGTAGACCATAATGAGAAGTACCTTTAAGATATCTAAGGATCCTTTTCACAGCCTTTCAATGTTCTGTCAAAGGAGATTGCATAAACTGACAAACTCAGTTAACTATAGGCAATGTCAGGTCTAGTAATGGTCACATATTGCAAAGCTCCAACCACAAATCGATAATCAGCGACAGTAGCCAACGGGTCACCTTTGTAAGCAGATAGTTGATTTCCAATAGAAGATACCATAGGAGAAGGAGTAGACTTAGCATTCAACATATTTGCTTTCTTTAACAAATCTTGAATATATTTATGCTGAGAGAGATGAAGACTAGTATCAGTTGGTACAACTTCTATGCCCAAGAAATAATGAAGAGAACCAAGATCTTTCAAAGAGAATAAGTTACTCAAACGAGCCACTGTCATGTCAATAGCATTGGAACTGCTACCTGTTATGATAATATCATCAACATAAACAATAATGTAGAGAGTATAGTGTGGAGTGAAGGAACAAAATAAAGATTGGTCTGATTTGCAGGAGAAGAAACCAATGGTGGAAAGAGCAAGTTTGAATTTATCAAACCACGCACGGAGCTTGTTTCAAGCCATACAATGACTTGTGTAGTTTACAAACTGATTTAGGTCGTGTAGAAACAACAAAACTAGGTGGCTACGACATATAAACTTCTTCATTAATAGTACCATTGAGAAAAACATTATTGAAATCCAATTGACGACGAAGCCAATTATTATTAACAGCAATGGATAGTAGCACTCGAACTGTAGATGGTTTAACCACTGGACTGAAAGTTTTAGGGAAATCAAAACCTTCAATCTGATGAAAGCCCTTGGCCACTAACCTAGCCTTATGCGTTTGAATAGAACCATCTGGATTTTGCTTGAGTTTGAAGACCCATTTACATCCAATAATTTTTCGACCAGGTGGAGCAAGTACTAAGCTCCAAGTGTTGTTAGAGTGTAAGGCATGAAATTCCTCCTTTATGGCCTGTAACCAGGCTGGATGCAACAATGCTTGTTTGATAGAAGCAGGAATAGAGACATTAGAATCAGCAAGTAAGGCTTTTGGCTTACATAATACAAATTTGCCTCTAGTGATCATGGGATGCTCATTAACAGTTTTGGGCAATGATTGAGATGGACAACTTGAAGAAGAATGCGGTGGACTGCTAGGGGATGGTGAAGATGATTGCCTCTCATTGGTATTATTGGCTGTAGGATTAAGGTTGATAGTTGAAGGTGTTGAGAGGTTGGAAGGCTTGAAAGGTGGAATGATAGGGGGAAACAAAGAGACATGATGATCTATAGGTGGAGATGGGACACATGATGAAGAGGAAGTAGCTGATGGAAAAATATTTTCATTGAAAACAGCATGTCTAACAACAAAAATCCTCCCATCCTGTCGAAGACATTTGAAACCTTTGTGAGAGGGACAATATCCCAAAAAAATACAAGGTGCACTGCGAAACTCTAATTTGTGTTGCTGATAAGGTCTTAGATAGGGGTATACAAGACAACCAAAAACCTTGAGATTAGAATAATCAGGTAAAACACCATAAAAACACTCAAAAGGAGACTTTCCAAGTAACACAGGTGTGGGCATTCGATGGATAAGATAAACTGCTGTAAGAAATGCTTCATCCCAAAATTTCATAGGTAATGAAGATTAAAACAATAGACACAATCCAATTTCTACAATATGCCTATGCTTCCTTTCAACTAAACCAAATTGTTCATGTGTGTAAGGACAAGAGTGTCTAAAAAGAATACCATGATCAGATAGATACGAGGCTAATATCACAAACTCTTTACCATTGTCTGTCTGTAGTGTCTTGATCTTTTGAGAGAAATGAAGTTCAACTTGAGCTTTGAACTGAATAAACATCTTGTGCACATCAGCTTTAGAATGCAGAGGATAAATCCAAGCGAATCGACTAAACGCATCCAAGAAACTCACATAATAGCAATAACCATTAGATGATGTCATTGGTGCAGGTCCCCACACATCAGCAACTATAAGTTCAAGGGGTTTAGTGTATACTGTTCTAGATTGAGAAAATGGTTGTTTATGAGATTTGTTCATTTGGCAATCATGACGCACGAATGAAGATAGTGAGACATTCTTGATATTGCATTTATTCAACACTGACTTTACAATAGCCATCGAAGGATGACCAAGTCATTTGTGCCACAAAGAAAACTCAGAAACATGAGACCAATCATCTTTATTTGTTGAAACAGAAAAATTATGTGCAAAAGAGTAATCTTCAGGTCTTGAGATAGATGAAATAGAGTTCTTGACAGCAAAATCCTTGTTGGAACGCAAAGGCAAGTGGAACTGATACAGTCCTTTGTTAAGTGCACCTTGAAGAAGCACCATCTTCGAATGACGATCCTTTACAAGGCAACATGTGTCATGAAATTCAAGAAACACATCATTATCACAAACAAACTTAGAAACACTCAACAGATTCTTTGTTATTTGCGGAATGTGCAATATATTCTTGAGAAGAAAGATCTGATCATCATGCTTGAATAGATTTGATCCAATTGAAGCAATAACTAATCCAGTACCATTACCTACAAATAGTTTTTCCTTGCCGTTATAATCAGATTTGTTCAGAAGATTAACATTATCTGGAGTGTAATGATCTGTTGCTCCACTGTCAGGAAACCATACGATTCAAAAGGAGCAGAGTTTGGTGTTGTGAACATGGCCGCAACATTTCCTTAGAAAGGTGCACCTGAACTTCCAGAAAACTAATTGTTATTCTGAAAATTTGGTGGTTGAAAGGAATGATCAAACCTGTAATAGCATCGTAAGGCATTGTGACCAGTTTTGTGACAGATTTGGTAAGGATACTTATTGTGGTTGTTGCAACCATGACCTCTTCCCTTACGTCCACCATTAGTAGGTGATCTTCCACCATTGTTATGGTTATCAAGTTTTGAATTACTCCCTTGCTTGTTAACAGCAACATTAGCACTCATTATATCACCATGAGCATGTTGTTCAATTCTTGCCTTATGTGTGAGTAGAAGAGCTGAAATTTCTGGCATCGAATAGTAGTGTGGCATGGAGGTGATAGGAATGACAAAATTATCATATTCAAGTCCTAAACCATAGAGTATAGACATCACCTTATCATCATCTTTCAGGACATAGCCTGCAAAAGCAAGAGAGTCGAACAAACTCTTCTTCTTCATCAGATATTCAGTCATTGGTGTACTTCCTTTCTTCAACGTCTACAGCTGTAGTTTCAACTGCATTACATTTGCTTTAGATTGTGAGGAAAACAGAAGTTCGATGTTCTTCCAGGCTTCACAAGCAATTGTACATCCAACAAGTTCAGGAAAAAGTTCTTGACTTATTGAAGACAAGATCCAGCATAGCAGAATCTGATCTTGCTGCTCCCAATCTAAAAACACTTCAGTTGGGGATCCATCTTCATTTAGACGAGATGGAGGAGCTACTGATGGATCAATGAATGATCCGAGACGATTACCACATATCGCTGCTAAAACCTGTTGACGCCATAGTAAGTAATTGGTGTGATTCAACTTTATATTGAGTTCGAGTTTCATTGGTGTGAGAAACTTTGAACTACCATTGCTGAAGCTTGAAGAAGTAGCTCCTAGATCTGCAGATGTTTGCTCTGATACCATATCAGTAGATTTGAGCTGATCTGCAATCAAGAAAACAAAGAAGAAGAACAGAGAAAAGAGGAAAGAAAGAATTGCAAAAGAAAGAAAACAGAGTTGTCTTTGTTCTTCAACCCAGAAAGATTATTCATTTATGTTACACATATATGTATATACAAAGGACAACTGCTGTAGCTACCTCTATACACATGGCACAAGATCATTGGTGCAGTATGTAATAAACTAACAGGTGTATAACAGAGGTATCCCTAACATCTAATAGGTGTATCTCTAACATATATCTAAACAAGAGATTTTTATTAACGAAATTACATAAAATGTTAGAAACATAAACTGATTCTCATTAATATATGCCCATTTTTTTTATAAAGTTTCGCATATAACATATATTTTTTAATATTATCAATCATACCGAAAAAATATATATAACTCGTGCGCGAGTAAAAGACATCGATGGTGACGCCAAGCAGTAATGGGCAAGCAGGCGATGTTGCAGGTCTAAAGCAGTGTAGAGCGGCAAAGAGCAAGCAGTGTTTAGTGAAGGAGCAAATCGGATTACAGTGTTTTGTTTGAAGTATCAGATTTGTTTACAAGGTAAGGGAAAAGCAACGGTGACAAAAATAGCAAATGCAATGATCAGCAACAATGAAGCAATTGCAAGTTCAGCGATGCATACTGGAAACAATGATGAGCAGAACACAGTGATGTTTGAATAGCATGATTGCAGAAAATTTCAAAAATTAGCACACTGATAAAGGGGTGATATCCAAATGAGGTGGCTTGACAATGGTGTGCGACAGTTGGAAGAACTTTCTATGCAACAAAACAACAAAGAAGAAAAAAGGGAAAAGTAACAGCAAATGCAGCGAAGAAGCAGTGAATAATAGTAAAAGTGCTTCTTCTTCTTTGGTTTCTTAAGCAGCAGGTGCGGTAGAAGAAACAGAGGTAGCAGACCAACAGCGACAATAGAATAGAGGTGAAGATGGTAATGTGCAATAGCTCCAGCAAACGGGGTTTGGTTGTAGCGGCTGGAACCTGTGAGTAGCAACGACAGTCGAACAAAGATGAAGATGGCAATGTGTAATGGCGACAACAAACGTGGTTTGGTTGCAAAGGCTAGAACATATGAGTAGCAGTAGCAAACAAAGGTAGCGGCAAGTGAGCACGAGTGGCAACAGAAGCTCAGGCGGTAGCAGCAGAGACTGATGTAGCGACAATAGCAGCAACTGTGGAACAAACAACAGTTGTGGCACCAGATAGAGGAGGGATGTATCGCTCATACAGATGATTGGAACAACCTGAATCATTTGTTTAAGCTTCTTGCTTATTGGCAATCGAGGAACACTGCTAGATCATTTGATAATCAACTTTTCTTTCTCCTCCATTTCCGCAACCTTGTTCTATTGTAAGCCCCCCTTCCATCCCTTCTTTGGAAGAACATAAAGGAGTCTAGACAACGATAACATTTTGCATGACATCAAGAGAGGAATATATTAGCGTCATTTCTTCATTAGCATTTAAAAAGTGCACTTGAAAACAAATCAATACATAACAGTGATGTATACCAATATTACTGTATACTAACTTTTTGTATACAAATAATTATAATCAATAATTTTAACACTGTATACTAATGTTACACCAACTGTAAACTAATGTTATATTATTGTTTATAAGATAAATATTTTATGAATGTTATACTGACTGTATACTAATGTTATATCATTGTTTATAAGCTAAATGTTATACTAATTGTATACTAATGTTATACTATCATTTATAAGCTAAATATTATATCAATGTTATATTGACTATATACCAACTTTTAATATATTGATAATTGTTAATCAATAATTTGTATAACATTGTACTAATATTATATTAATTGTATATCAATGTTATGTCATCATTATATCAATGTTATTTTAATTGTATATCAATGTTATATCAATGTTAAAATTTTAATATATGTATAAAATTAAAAATATTAATTTTTTATCAATATTTATGTAATTATTTTTATTTCTTTAGAAATACTTTTTTCTTTTTTTTTTTCTTTTTTTTTTCTCCCAAGTCGAGTCAACTCGGCATTGGACTTGAGTCAAGAAGTCAGAGTCGTGGGTTCCACCTTTCAGTAACCTGTGCGCGAGTCTTATCCTGTTATTGGGCTCTCTTTCAATCCACATAACGAATTCTCCCTCTCGCTCTCCAATGGCAGCGGCAATTCGAGCAGCAGGACCTTCGATTTCCTCTGCTTCTTCTTCTTCTTCTTCTTCTTCTTCGAAGCGTTTCTGCTTCAACAATACGTCTCGATACATAAAACTGCGCAGTTCGTTCCCGACACAAGCTCTTTCTCTCAGTTCCCATTCGTCTACTCTGCTATCTCTCTCGAAGAGGGAATTCGGATTCGAAGTGTACTCATCAGCGGCAGTGCAAGAAATCTCAACGGAGGTGAATCAAGAGCAAAGCATCGCGGAAGATAAG
>JAJIYU010007686.1:0-18830 GCA_030144865.1 Tinospora cordifolia | reverse complement strand
AAGCCCTTATCAATTCCTCTAACCTTAGCATATCCATTTGCTTAGGTTGGGGTGAGATGGGTTCCTGTGGCTGTCTACATGGACGACCTTTCAACATTTTAATCTGCAATTATAATACATACTCATTCACTATCATATGAAGTAATCAATAGAAAAATGCACACCTGAAACTTAACTAATATTTCATTCAACCATAGTTAGTATATACATCTCAAAATAACCCACCATTTGTACTCCTACAGTGTTTTACCTTTCCTTCCTATATACACCCCAAAAGATATATATATCCATAGCTTAATTCATAACTACTACCTTATATAAAAACTTGTTAAATACTATAGTTACTCCAAGGATCGACCATAACTACTACAGACTTGCTTCGCTCATTTTCCTTTACCCCTCGAAGGTTCAGCTTCCTTTTTCTTTTTCTTATCAATGTTGATACTAGACGAGCTACTACTGCAACAACTATTGGACTTGCCGTTATAGTACCAACAGTTTCAAATTGTTGTGGCTCAAGTGGTGCAGCACTCGATTCACCATAGTTTTAAGGCGCATTAATCGTGTGTGCAAATGCTCGTGACTACGATACATGACATCAAGAATGGTGGTAACCCATGCTAGTAGTAGCTCACTAGGTCTAGATTGGCAGGATATTCTGTAAACCTGAGAGGTTCACAGCCAACAAACCAACTTAGTGCACAGTTAGCATATATCACACACACACCCACCCGCAATAGCAACCAATCAATTAAATCATTTCCTCTACCTAAGGTAACTCCCTAAATAGTCCACTATGTACATTGGTAACTTGATGTTAACTTTGGTCTCGATATTAATATTGGGCTCTGATACTAACATTGTCGAGACCCGACCAGCACAACAGCCTGACGTGTAAACCACTCCATTTACCCGCCCGATTGTTGTTAAGCCTCTACCTCAACACATACCTGATTTAATCAATTCCAATATATATAACAAAATAACACACACAACGAAAGATTTAACTTAATTTTTGAACATTCAAGGTTATATACATTCATCAAAAAAATTTTCACAAACACAGCAGAAATCCACCAATACATCAAAATAAAGTGGATTAATATATACAAGAGACTACGCAACCCACACATCTGACCCTACTCATTGAGCACACCTTTTCCCTTATCCAACTAGGAAGGACCTATAAAATGAAATAATAGAGAGTAATGAGACCAAAACAACTACGGCTTAATGAGTAACATACCTAACTTATCACTTAATGCAAGTATTCTAAAAACATATGGATGCAAGCTCAAACCTTCATAGGCAAGATAAATGCAACAATAACATGATCATGGTCGCATATCAGTAAAACACATAAGTCTAACCTTAGAACTCTCATGAGCCAAGTGGTTTGAAACCAAGAACTTATGTCTATCGGCTATTGCTTATCTCTAGTGCCACCACAGCAACACACATAAGCTCACCAAATCTCACCCACAGACCCAAAAAACGTCTAGAAAGTCAAGAAGAGATATAAAACCTAATAAATCATACATCACATACTACAATCCACAATGCACATGTATGATTAATGCTAACAGAATGCACATGCTTAAGCTGATAAATTAAAGAAAGTACTCACAGACATATAGATATTACTCTCCTCTCGATTGACCCTGTGCTTCCCCAAGCCTGGAACCACCTGATCACATTCACTGTGTCAGCTATACACACCGTTAGCTCGTAGTTAGAGTCTATAATATATAGTTCTAATCAGTGATCCTTACAGGTTAAACATGTTTCCTCATTGTTGAGAATCTATTGCAACTTTTTTAGGTCCAATTAACCCAATACTACACAATTATATACTTGGGTTTGAGTTTGAGCATGGGGTATACTAGTTTGGTGTGCAATAGTGCGACTTATGGAATTTACTGAGACTTCGTTATATACTCAATTGACTCCAAATTTGGTGGAGATTCTCCTCAACCACTCAAGTTTCACTAAGATTTTTTCCTTATTTTTCTAAGCATTGGAAGTCACTGTTTTCAGTGCCTCTTACATTTTTGTCCCTGTGCAGAACAAGAAGCTAGTTTAAGTTATCATTTTTTCCATTTTACTGAGACCTATTTAGTTATCCAAATGCTACCAAAACTCTAGATTGTGTTAGGACCTTCTAAATAATATCCAGAAATTTTATTTAGGATTTTAGGACATCAATTTCCAAGGTTTCTGAGTTCATATATTTCTTGCAATTGCTGATGACAGGGTCTGTTTACAGAATCTAATTTTGAGTTTTGTTGACCCACTTCCCAGAATCCATTTGTGTTAATGTTTGGACACTAAGAACTTGGATATCTAAGGGTTCTACTCGTCAAAATTCAGCCTCATACGACAATCTTAACATAGGTTTTCCCATTTTTGATTTCAGGCCAAAACAATGAGTCGCTGTCAAATTGTTCTCTATAGCACTCTTCATGGATTGATTGTGGACAATCCACTCATGCATTTCCTCTAAAATTTTTACATAATAAGCCTCGTAACATGGTCTTACTATGGTCAAAAGCCCAGAATTTTCAGAGCAATATACCTTAAGTTTTAAACTTGGACTTACCCCTCACTTAAGCATGTGTTGTTACTCAAATTAACCCAGAATTTTAGCTAAGTGTTGAGTCCTAAGCAACACTAAATTTCTGTCAGCATTCTTCCCCCTCAAAACATGGTTTGGGTGGTCTCTTAGCCTTTCATAGCTATCATTTCAGTTCCTACAACAGTTATAAACCATCTCACAAGCAATTGCATATCAATATTCAAGCCATTATTCCATTTCACATCATCATAGATAACAAATTCTGCAACTTTTACCTTGAAATCAGATTCTGTTCCCTTCACTTCTTGTCCAGAATTCTTCATCTGTTGCAACTGTTCTCCACCCATGTTACTCTTCTCCTTTCTCCTCTTTCCAACAAGGTAAAAATCAGCCCTTTTGGCAAAGAAATGAGTGAGCCATCGTTCATCAAAATGAGAAAAATGAAGGAAAGAAGTTGCAGAAAGTGTGTTGTGCTGGAACTTAAAGAAATGAAGAAGAGTGCAATTGTATGTCTGTTTATCGTAGCTGGAGAATGCAACCACCAAATCCCATACGTGCCCCTTTCTTCATTCTTGTTCCACCTTCAAACAGCCACCTCATCTATTGAGTTGTCACCAATACTCAATTACTTGCGTATCCTACAAATCCATTTATTTATATTTGATACCAACATTTATATATGTTTATACATCCATGTACACCCATATGTATATATAGATAACATTACTTATTGTTTTCTACAAATACAAATCCTTCCTTATCAAAAGAATGCCTTTTATTTATTTCTTATTTATTTTTTAATTTTTTAATTTTTTACACAACCAACTTGTACTATTTCCAATAATCGCACATTCATTCCATGCTATTCAGGAACAAATTCATGAATGCTCAACATAAAAAATCAGTGTTGTAACATGGATCAGTATGTCTACATAGGGTGCTAGGTACTCATTCTTGAATTGGGTTAGAAGTTCGGAGGCTTTTCAATGAACTAGTGGGCGATTTTTGCGTTAATGTCCAATATGTAACCCACTGGTTGTCAGTCAAATGAGCATTCCATATGCCCTTTAGACATTTATCTCATTATTAATAAAATTTGTTGTCTCTTCTCAAATGAAAAATTACAAATCAATGCAAAGTTGTCTTGTTCCATTTGTCATAAGATGGCTATTCTAATCAAGATGGAATTTCACGGTTTGAAGGATCATTCAAACAAATCCCTGTCCTCCAATTTATATAGTGTTGATCTAAGTATTCATTCCTCATAAAAAACCACCACCTTGATTTGATCCCCAACATTAGCCATGTGAAAGTACATGAAGACAATTAATGAAGCTATAAAGCACTCCTTCCAATAGGTATTTTAACTTTAAGTGAAAATACTGTTTGTTGATCAAGGTCCTAGACTTTGAAATGACAAGCAACAACTTGTGAATGAAAGAGTAGATTAAAATTTCAACTCAAGCATGTAATTGCCTCACAGCATATTCATTAAGTAACGAAATAATATTTATTTAAACGTACCTCTTCATCTACTTCTGGATGGCCATCAAACTGTAACAGGACAGGTAACATGAACGATTCATCATTCTGCACAAAATGACAAACATATTGCAACATGAAATCATCAATTTGGTATATACTAACAGATGCTTTCCTTTTTTTTTTTTAATATGCTACAAAGCTCTACAAAACAGAATGCAACATACATAGCCCAAAGTACCATAATTTCTCATGGCTAACAAATATATATATTTCATCTTTGATAACAAATAAAAGATAAACCATGTTTATTGCTAAATCAAAGATTAAAAACAAGGATATTTTCATTTTTTTTCTGTATCTTTGTACACAATATGCAAGTGGAATTGTCAACCAAGTTTGCAAGTAAACTAGAATTTCCCTTTCAAATTTTTAGTTTAGCAATAAAATTTGAGTTAGTGTAATCAATTAACCTAATATCATACGCAAACATCATACACCATAAAATATCATTTCAAATTTATTTCATCACTTTGATCAATATTTAGGGCAAATTTATTTCATACACCAATCCTTGATGTCTACTGTAATTAAAAACTCAGTGCTTTGTCCATATTGTTTTTGTAATGGCTATTGCTTTGTTGTAAATTTGTATTGAACTTAAATTACCTATTTGTAACTCTTTTCCTCTAAGATCCATCATACTATAATGATGCACTATTAATCTATTATGGGATTTTATTTTAATCAATAAATTGTTTTGTTTTTCCCTATTCCTCTTCAATAATCCTAGCTTATATATCTTATCAGCAATGCATAAATTCAAAATGATCTTTTGACACTACCCATTTAGCTCTAACTTCATCTATATGGCTTATTAATTCGATAACTCAATAATTCACCTAATAGTCTTCCTCTCATAAGGCCTTTTTTTTTCTTAGATAAAATGTTACTAAGAAATTTTATAAACAATAAACTCAGTATTACCCCCTAAAGATTTCCAAACCTCAAAAGAAATGTATCTAAGCCTGAAGACTTTGCATTGTTCATTTTTTGGAGTGTTATATACCACAAGCAACTTAATTCTAGTAAAAAGAAATTTCATTAACTGCCCCCCAAGTTATTATATCATTTTATATTTAAATTATCAAATTGATTTCATTCAGTTTCATTTAAATTGGTAACAGAATTTCCTAACATCTCCACCCTTCACTAAAACTTTTTGATTGTCAATTTTGACAACTTTTTTTTTTTTTTTGAAGTCATGGTGGTATCCAGACCTTTGGCCCGACTAATCCACCATGTGGCTATCCCCGTCCGCCCTAAGACTAGGACCGGGGAGACAATAGGAGCGAATGGCGGGGGCAAGACTCGAACTCGTGACACTTTGGAAACACGGACCCGACTTGACCACCACGCCATTGCCCCTAGGGGCCAATTTTGACAACTTAATATGCTAGATATTAGTTTTTCTTCTTCTAGAAAAAATGATTTTTAGTTTTTGTCTTCCTCGATTTAGCAGGTTCATATACATTATCTGCCCTTTTTTGTGCCTAACTTGGCCCTTCATAGAGTGTGGTGGATAGTCAATGAAAGCTCACTAGGAAAGGAGTAAACAAGAAGGAGAAGAGCAGAAGATACATAACTGCTTCTCTACTTATATATTCTGTGACAGCTGAAGTTACAAACATAGATTTTAATTGTCACAGAAAAATGTACAGGTATAATGAATTGGTTGATCTGAGTCTATAACCACCAAACTGCACGGCTGAAGTTTGGGCTTATACACATCTGAGATATTTACTAAATTGCGGATATTTCTTGAACACCTCTCACAGAGGAATAAATAGTCAATTCAGAAAGAATTTCAACCTCTTTCACATATTAATCCATCTGATTCAAAAGAAAAGAATTTGCATCAGCATCTAAATTTTGACAGCCCAAACAAAAGGGGATGGCCTTTCCTTTACTTATAGGGGGTATTAAAATTATGTACTTCTCATCAACCCACTCATGTAGTTGGGAAAGACAAGATAGAGTTGAACATTTGTCTCATAGTTCATAAATCGTGTATTGTGTCTAGCATTAATTACCGAGATGATATTTCATTTTCTACTGTTGTAGAAGTATGCATTAGATGACCATTAAACCTAAATGCTACATATGATAAGTTGAGGCCTAGAAGCCCAAAAACGTATATCAAGTTATCTGTAAGAATCTCTTTGACTTTTATTAGGTATAATTTCAAAGACCACATTTGTCTAACTTTCTGTCTGAAAAAATATACATTTATTATCTAAAACTTATAGATTAGAGGTTACAGGTTACGACAGGTTTTGGTACACTCAAGAATCATTCCCACATCCAAATCTAGAAAATGTAAATGGCATGAATAACATGTGAACTTGTTGGCTAGAAGAGACCAGGCAGCGTTCAAGTTTTTAAACCTTTTCATATTCACCACAATGCAAATTAAGAAAATAGAACAGTGGAATGTAAATTGCAAGGAACAGATATTATATCTTTGTTAAAAGGTTATACACCAAGAACGAAGACAAACTTTTTCATTCCCTGTCACAATGCAAAATTGCAAATTAAGAAAATAGCATAGTAGAATCTAAATTGCAAGGAACAGATATTATAGCTTTTTTAAAGGTTATACAACACCAAGAACGAGCACATACAGTTTCCTCAGCCAATGTTACATCCAGATATGGAGCAAGCTCCTCAGCTGTAACAACTCCACCATTTGAAGATATGTACTGCCCAATCTGCAATAGAATTGAAACATAATAATGAAATTGACTTCATTCATAGAACCAATTATAGATAGCTAAATTATTTATCATCAATGAATATCCAAACTCAGAATAATGCACTAAAGTTACTCTATCAATGGCTTCACTTCTTATTACTTTGACCCCCAAGCCTAACCTCTTTTTAATCAATATACTGCTTTCCATCACTACTGATAAATACTTCTTCCCAACTCGCTTGACTCTTGATTCAAACTACAGCCAATTGTGGACCAAGGACACCTCCACTTTGTTTACTTTGTTGACGTAGCAGAAGGTGGAAACATTTCACGTTGGTTTATGCATCAAGTTTTTTGGGATCAGCAATAGTAATACTTCATACCAATTTTTGGCACCAGGATAAATGTGTTGAACTCAGTTACATCTATCAATAAATCAGAATAGATGGAAAGGGGAGGGGAGAGAGAGAGATTTGCAATAATCTCGTATTGGTATAGAAGCTTAATCCCAGGCCCCACTACAGATATTTGGTAAATATTAGAATTCAGATATAATAAGTTCTACGGCAACCCATATCTTTAAATGCCAAAATTAGGCCAACAAATTAGAGCAAAAGCAATACCAACTTCCACCTCTCTTCTTCAATTCCTTGATTTGGATCCCCATCACCAAAGACAAATGAGAAAACCTACAGAAGATAGTCAGAGCATATTACATTACACTTGAAAGTTGGAACCATAATGCATAAGTTGATGATAAAAATAAGCCAGTTAGGTCACTTTACAGATTCAATAAAGTTCATCCCATCATTGTCTGTTCTTGTCTGTCGTTGCCTATAGTAATATGGATCCCAATACCTAGCAAATGGACACTTCCGTGAGATAAAAACTAACCCAAACACAGATTTCACATTCCAAGTAGCAGTAAGTTTGCAACAGGACAATTAAGTTGATTTGGGTGGTGTACTCTATTTCTTACAATTTTTTAAAAAAAGATATAAATTTGTTTCCAGGAGAGACAATTCTCCTGTTCTAGGTATGAAATGATGATAGACTAAAGCCCAAATTTACCGTTTGAATCTATTAGAAATTTAGAACAGAAAAAAACTCAGTTCATTGAACCTGACATCTAGTGCCACAACACCTCAGATAAAGAAGAAGCCATTTTTGTTACAAACTTGATGTGAGCACTCTGCTGATGCTTTTCTTTAAATGTTTGAGATTGAAAAGGATGGTTATATATATATTATCTTTTGAATGACTATGAGATGAGCCATCACAAGCAAGCGTACGAGGTCAATAGGGTCCAGTGTTTGGACATTCTAAAGCTTATACCCGGAGGCTAGAATGCAGCCAAGAGCCTCAACACAATGGTCCAAGATATGCGCTAGATGTCTGATTCCTCAACATTCTAAAGCAACAGCTTTAAAAAGCTTATGATTTATATGACCTTAGCCAAGCTATAAGTGCATACCTAATACATGAGGCATCCACCAGTGTTACTTACATAGAAGAGACAGTTTATACAGCCTTACCTTCACATTGGAGAGGTATTTTTGAGATCAAACTCATGGCATCCAGGTCGCAATCACTATGTCAAGGCTCTTTCATGATGTTGGCCAAACTAAACATTTCAAATTATTTCTGTTGTTTCTAAGTATCCAGAATACTATTATGATTGGAATATGCAATGTTTAGCAAGTATTACTGCCTCATTCTTCATCAATGTTTGAAAGTATAGATCCTTATACCATGAGGTTTGATACAGTCAACAGCCTTGGATATGAACAATAAGAGTTCATTACCCAACACGCTGAGGAAACAGCCCAACAAGCTAATGATTCCATATGCCCTTGGCCCGGCTCAATGTTTAAGATATTAAGATTGCTATCTTTGTTCCTTTACCTACAATACCCATACTTTTAGCAAAAAACAACCAGAATGATTCAATGATTGAATCAGTGTCTCTTCAAAAACCCGTCCTTCAGTTCTCAATGCGGTTGTGCACAGGTCAAGCTTGTCAGTTTTGAGCCAAAGCAAGCAAAAATAACTGACTAAAATATATGTGCTAAAGTTTTTTCCCTGAAGCATGAGCAGAAGTTTTTAATGAGACCAAACTACCTTTAGATTGAATTGATCAGTCAGCAAGTCTCCCAACATTGCCCAATACATACAAAATACCTGGTTCTATCGAGCTCAAACTCACTTTTACCAACTCAGTTGAATAAAATGAGAAAAGGATAAAAATTGAACAAAAAAAAAAAAAGAATATAGCCAAGCCATTGCAATGTCTTGGCTTCATGTGAGAAGTGGAAGGAGCACATGGAGAACAGCAAGAGCACTTGGAAGATATGTGGGGATTCAGATAGTGGGAAGGTGGGAGGAAGTGGTGCTCTTACATAAATCAATGTTCCATCCATCACTCTTAAATCTTTAAAGCACTCCTAGCCTCCTATGCGGGATCTTTATGGGCCCCTAATGAATATTATATACATATTTGGATGACCAAGAATGGTTAAGGTACCAAAGAAAAAGCTGCATTGGCACCAGAACAATAGTACAGGAAGGGCTAGAAACGCTCTGAATTGAATTTCATTAGACAATTGAAAAAGCCATGTTTCACCATGCAACATCCTGTGGATAAGATGAACCAGAGCTATTTTTCATTGTTAAATACTCGGTCATTCCTCCACTACAATTTCCCCGCAATTACATTCATCTTTCAACTTAAGAAGTGCATGTAAAGTTGTGCAAGTATTAAATAGGTGGGAACATCAAAGATCAAGACTCTGTCAGATTTAAAAAAAAAAAAAAAGGATTACCAAAATAAATCAGATGGACGAAAGAAAAACGTGAAGCCTGAATCATATGATCTACCACCACGTCTTCCACGACTGTCTTCCTCGCTGTCAGAAAAGAATAAGAAAGCAATTTTATTTTGAAACAGACAGAATCAGAAGATAAGGAACTAAATAGCTATAACAAAAAGAGAAAGGACTTAGGCAAAAGATAAATGAAAATCTGAGCCACTCCATGGATGTAAAATATAAGAAAGCATGCAACAATCAGAAAATACCTTCTACTTGACAGAAGAGCAATAATTGTAGTGTAGACAATAACAATTGAAGCAATCAGGGCTGTTCCAAAGGAAACCCGTATCAAATACTCAGCTGCGGCCTGTCAAGGTTAATTAGTTTATCTGCAAACCAAACAAACAAGTGCCAAGAGCATATAAGCTAGCACAATACCTTTGACTTTTCAAGCAAGGGTTCAATTTTCATTCTAAAAGATTTGGCTGCAAGCTTTGAGCGGTAATCCCTTGGAAAAACATATAAAACATCACCTTCATCTGAAACCTGTCAAAATTATCTTGAAAGAGATTGCATTCACGAAATCAAGAACTTCTAAGAGCCAATGAATATTGGAAAGCACGTAAATGTTTTGAATCATTGATAATTTAACCCAATCACAAGGTTTCCACAACACAAAATATGAATGGTAGGAATTTTAGGTGACCTGATTAATCTAGTATATGTTTGATAACAGACTCAGAAGGATGAAAGATGCAAACCACCAAATGCACTACATATTATTTTCTTCCATATAATGAGTCAAGTTTGGAAGATACAAACTAAAATAAATACAATTGAGAGCCCTTGAAAGCAAACACAAACAGGGAAAGGATCTGAATAAGAATCTGTGATTCTAAGTATATCAAAAATTCATCTTGTATAATCCTAGATACTACGTATGACTAATGTATAGGCCATATTTATCAGTATAAGGTTTGCAAATGAAGAATATGGCCTATTTTTCTGAAATTAATCACAGGTCATAAATATGTAAAAAATAACTCTATATTAACAACATTTTCAGCTTTAGTTTTCCTTGAAAAATATCATTCAAATAAGTTTCAAGATATTAAAAAAATTTTCAGGATTTTTTTAATCTGCGTTGTAAAACTCAAATTGTTCAATAAACATTTAATATGATTCACAATTGCAAAATCACCTTGCATTAAATTTTGCATTTATATCAACATTCACAACTTGAGCCAACATACTCCAATTGCAAATTTGCAATGATAGAATATTATTTTTTATCTCTCGTGCATCAAGCATCTCAGCGTTACTTTGTGCCCCAAGGCTATATGGCTATATGGTTTACGGATAAAATAAAAAAATAAAAAAATAAAGGAAATATCCACTTGTTTTGGTAAAATGGAGTTTAAAACTTTTCGGTGTGCATACTATCTCTAAGTATAATAAACTGATATTTTCAATAGAAGAAACAAAAGAATCACAGGATTTAACACAAAACCCAAACATAATAGATGAGAAAACTTCAAAATCCTTCAGCAGAGATCCTCTATTGTATCAGCTGTTTTAATTCATGGTTGATAAAGTAATAATCTACTTTCATGAGGTTTGACTGTAAAGGAAATACATATAATTTCCCCACTGCTCCAATGTTTTGGCCATACTCTACAAAATGCTTGTCATCTACCTAAACATTACACATCAAGTAACAAAAATTTGAATTCGCCTCAAACTTCGACCTTTAAAAAATTAGAATTAATTCAAAGAGTTCGAGAAATTCGAAAGAGTTTTTTATAAAAATTTGTCAACTTAGAAAAGTTTAAAAAAAAATTACTATGTATATGCTAAATATAAAAATATGCATATAATGATTACATCAACAATGTTTAATACACATTGCGTCTGTTAACTTAAAACTGTCATGAAAAAGAAAGAAAGAGAAACTTGTTGTCAAACCCTAATGGACTTACAAACATAAACCTTAAATTGATTAATCTTTGAGTCGTTAGTCACTACAAGCGCAAATGTATTCGATCTTCTCTATCGATTACAATAGACGGCTCTCCTTTCTTATTCTTCTCTCAATGTCTCCCTCGTAGACTTTCAGCTTATTTTTCTCTTCTCTTTCTTCCCTCTATCTTCTCTCCTCTGAGCTACAACATATTCTTCTTTCTATTGAATAACCACTCGTCAGTTGCACTTGCAAATATTTTGCCTTCAATCTTCTTCATTTATAGAGCGAGATTTTTCTTTTTTTTTACAATCTCTATGATTATAGAATAATTTATATGTACCACACAAATTCTTTCATTAAAAAATGTGTTTTTTTATAGCTTTTATGTATTTTTTTCTGCAAAAGTTATCGAAACTTGGATTAGGTGAACTTTGCTGATTTTTTTCAAAGATTTTGACGAGATTTTATAATTTTACAATTACTGATGAACTTCACTTCGATTGTCCAAATTACTTAATTAATTCGGCTAATTTTCATACAATATTACACGTAAAGAACTTCACAATACTTAAAATAATGTTGTGGGCTCGTGTTGAAGCTTCCTTTGTTGTCTTTTACCTTTTTTCATGGGAAGATATTTTTAAATAATGTAATATATTAAATATAACTCAAATAGGTGTCCTCAAAACAGGTCTTTTCCCAACTGCATTAGGATCGAAACAAGAATATGATCCCTTAGCTTTGCTCTATCAAGATTCAAATCCACTTTTGTATCACAAATGGTAACATTTTTCTTAATTATCACTGTCTATATCATCTTAGGTCTTCTTCAACATTTATCCTCATGTCATTTTCTCGATCAACACACTTAAAAGTCTTTGTTCTCAAGAATCCTCATGCATGGGGCATATTAGCACCGGCTCATCATATCTTCCCAAGGAACATAGCGTAACTTATTAAAATTTTGTGGCTTAAAATATGAAAACATCGTGGCTATCTATTGCATTCAACACTGCACATAATGAATCAAGAATTACAGTCTTTCAGAGGTACAGTGAATGAAGAATTCATCTTTAAATAAATTAATGTATTCAATCCGTTGGACAAAAATCATGTTTTGCAGAATTCAAGTCTCAGTTTTCTACCATAATAGGACAACTGCATAAACCAAAAAAGAAAGTTGCAGAAACCCAGGAGGAACGCAATTTTCTAACCCCCTAAGCCAACAACACACCAGTAAAAATGTAAACTCGCAATTTCAACAAACCAAAGGCACAAAATCAACCTCAATTCACTTAAACAACAAGCAGAAACTCTAACCAGAACGTCTCAAAAAGCAAAACTTCTGAACACTACCTCCAAAAACCCGCTAGTATCAGCGGCAAGCGCTTGCAATGCTCTCTGAGCTTCATCCAGCTTCAATCCAGCTTTACTGGACACATCTCCAATGGTAACTCTCCCTCCACATGAATCGACCGCTTCCATCGCTCGTTTCCGCACATCAGACGGCAATTTATCAGTTTCCACGCGACTTCCAGGCTTGATTCCCGCTGGAACATCGATGCTTGCTCTTACAATAGGAAGAGACGCGCTAGAATTACGAGATTTATGACCATGTTGATGTCGCAAGTGAATTGGAGTTTTCAGAGCCGGTGGATTCAAGAAGAACGGTATTTCACGGAGGTTTGAGTAGCTGAGAGAGAAGGTGTAATGGGGAAAGCGGCAAGTCTTCGCGGTTACGGCGAAGCATGTTGCCATGGATGCCATGGTGATGATGGGGAAACTTTTCTTGTTTTTTAGTTTTATTTTTTTAGGTCGCCATGGGAGAGTTTTGGAGCTTTTTGTTTATCGGTTCCGATATGGAATGACTGAGTGGCTCACAAGTTTGATCAGTGAGATTTTATGTTTTATTTTTTTATTTTTTTTCTTTTTGGTTCTCACTTAGCGAGAGAAAGGAACAGTGTTGGAGACTCCAGTCTACCGTCGGTGGGTTTTTTTCTTTAGTGTGAACAGGTTTGAGTCATTCAGGGTCCTGCTACATGGTGGGATTGAACATAATAAGAATATAATTTGGTATTTGACGGTGTAATTAAAATTGAAAGTAAAAAAATAATTATCTTTTTATTTTTTAGAAATAATAATTTAAGATATTTTACAATAATATGATATGATAACGTAGTAATTAATTTGAGTTTAGTATAAATGAGTTTAAGTCAAAATACGTTAAACATGATGAAAATTTAAGTTATTAATACATTAACTTACTAAACTTAAAATTGACTTATTTAATAAATTAATTAATTTAAATTAATATTTTTATTAATATAAGATGACATAATTTCTATTATCTTTTAATTTAATTTTAATAAATTATTTATGTTTTATATTTAGCTTAATATTTTTTTGTAAAAAAATTTTAAAATTTAATTACAAAAAGTTAAACAAGTTATATATATGTATGCGATTATAATACAATTAATAAAATTATTGAGTTTAAATTTGTAAATCTAACATGCTTAACAAATATATCAAGTTTGAATTTATTATATATAGGTCAGATCTATTTACGATACGACTCATTCATGACATGATAACATGAATTGTCACATTTACTTTTCATCTCACGTTATTTTACAATTTTCAAAACCATAGAACTGTTGTTTTGCAATTCAAACCAGCAAACGCATACAATCCCTTTTTCAAAAATGAAAAAGGTAGAGGGAGAGGAAAAATGACACATAGAATGAAAAGGAAGCCCATCTGTTGTCAAATTTTATTTATTCTTAGTTGTATCCCTATGCATTAAAACATAATAATTTAGTTAAAAATAGTTTCATCTCACATATCTTTGGGTGATTTTGTTTCACTAACAAACAAGCCTATTATTATTATAATCTACCAGCTATAATAATTGTAGCACATAATCAATTGTATATAATGAAACATGTTAGAATAAGCAGATCTTTGTGGTGTTTAACTTTAACCTGAGAAAATATTAGGATGAGAATAAGCATTTTAAAAGTTCTATAATAAATTAACACTTAAAAGATAATGAAATTGATAAATGGTGAAGTTCTCAATATATTCCCTTGAGAGATTAAAAGATACATGCAGTATTACACAACTAAAGAATAAAATGAAAAAAAAATTAGAAAATAAATGAGACAAAGATTTAACGTGATAAAACCCTTAATGTGAGGAAAACATTCACAGGCAAGATGTAAAATAAATCACTATGAAGAACAAATTACAATACTCTTTCTTCACTCAAGGAAAGAACAAAAAAATTTCTCTCTCTTAAATTAAAAGAGAATTAAGAAGAAGATGAAGATGAAAAGAATGAGATGAGATGGTTTGAAGAGAAGAGAAGGGTGATGCTTATAGGCATCATTTTGCTCAAATGTGACTTACTCACATATGACTAGTTTACATGTGACTTGCTCACATGTGACTTGTTTACTTGTGACTAGTTTACATGTATCTTGTTCACATGTGACTTGCTCACATGTGACACTACTCTGTACACCAACTCATATCACAATGTTTTAATTTTTATTTTCATTCCCCCACTTAAAACATTGTGACAATATTTAGATTATCTTTGCTCTTGCCAATTTCTGTTGTTTATATATTAGCCAAGCCAAATGAGGATCTACACCATTCGAACTTGTCCATAGTGATCAGTTTGATTAAGACATCTGCTAGGTTCTCCTTCATCCTCTACTACTTCTAAAACAAAGTAGTATTAAACCCCTATGTGCTTCGTTCTGGAATGAAATGTTAGATTCCTTGCAATATGCAAGGCAATCCGACTATCACAATACAAGATAATCCGTTCTTGTTTGTGCCCGAGCTCCTCCAATAGCCTTCTTATCTAGATTGCTTTGTTGCATGCTTGAGTAGCTGCCATATATTCTGCTTTGGTTGTAGATAAAGCTGCAATTGTCTGCAATTTTGAAACCAGCTTACTACTCCTTCTACAAGTGTGAAGACATATTCTGTATTAGATTTTCTTTCATCAACGTCACCTACAAAATTAGAATCAATATATCTTTTAACAAGTAGTTTTGATCCTCCATAATATAATACAACATCTAAGGTCCCCTTGATGTATCTCAAGACTCTTTTAACTATGTTCTAGTGCTCTCTACCAACATCTGCCATGAATCAACTAACTGCTCTCACTGCTTATGCAATGTCTGGTTTTGTGCATATCATTGTGAACATTAGGCTTTCCACTGTTGATGCGTACGATATTCGAGGCATTTCCATTCTCTCTGCTTCATTGCTATGAGACATACTGGAGGATAATTTGAAATTAATTGGAAGTGGGGTCAAGATTGGCTTACAATCTTACATATTGAAGCGCTGCAAGATCTTTCTAAGATAGCTCTTTTGAAAAAGTCAAATCTTCCTGCCTTTTCTGTCTCAGTGAATTAGCATCCCTAAAATCTTGTTTGCTGGTCCTAAATCCTTCATATCAAACTCCCTAGCCATTTATGTCTTTAACTCTATGACTCGATCTTTGTTGGGACTTGCTACCAACATGTCATCAACATATGATAGTAAAATGATGAAATCATTACCTTCAAACCTCTTGTAAATGTGCAATTGTCTGAATTGAGTCTGGTGCATCCAAGGCTTATCATGAAGGAATCAAATCTCTTGTACCAACATCTTGTCGCTTGTTTTAGACCGTATAGAGATTTAGTCAACTTGCAAACCAAGTTTTTTTCCCCTTTTCTACAAAACCTTTTGGTTAGAGCATATAAATTTCTTCTTCCAATTCTCTATGAAGAAATGCAGTCTTAACATCTCTAATTGTTCTAGATGTAAATCAAGTGTACCACACATAGCTAGAACTATTTTAATTGTAGTTAGTCGAACAACTGGAGAAAATATTTCAGTGAACTCGACATCTTCTTTCTGAGCATATCTTTTGACCACCAATCTTGCACAAAACCACTCCACTTGATCATTACCATCACGTTTAATCTTGTAGACCCATTTGTTATTGATAGTTTTTCTTCTATGTGGTAATGGTACAAGATTCCATATTTTATTTTTATGTAGAGCTTCAATTTCTTCTTGTATTGTTGTCATCCATAGAACTGCATCGTGACTACTTGTAACCTCATGGAAAGTTGATGGTTCTCCATCTTTTATTAGAAGATAGTATGCAATATTACTCGACATATTATACTCTGAGTGCAATGAAGGTGTTTTTTGTACTCATGTTGAGCGAAGAACCATAGGTGCCTCATATTCCTCAAGTACTTGTTCCTCGTGCTCTGGTGCTACTTTAGAAGAATCTCTTTGTTAAGACCTTATTTTCGTCTAAACTGTACTACTCCTTGAATTCCCCTTTGAAGTGCTAGAATTTCCTTCCTGCATCTCTTCCTTCACAAATATTATGTCCCTGCATGACAATAACCTTATGGGCAGTGGGGTCCCACAGGCGATACCCCTTGACTCCGTCGGCATACCCCAAGAATATATATTTTCTGAACTTAGGATCCAACTTCATCCTTTCTTGGGCATTAAATATAACATATGCAAGACATCCAAAGATGTACAAGTTAGAATAATCAATTGATTTACCAGTCCACAGTTCCATTGGTGTCTTCAACTCAATTGATGTTGATGGAGACCAATTCAATACATAACAAGTGGTTTTGACTACTTTTGCCCAAATGATTTCTCCAAGCTCGCAGTTCTCAACATTGTTCTAATCCCATCGGGTTGAGTTCTATTCATTCACTTTGCCACCCTATTTTGTTGAGGGGTATATGTGTAATACCTCAAAATTTTATAACGTGTACACGTCGTTTTGAAAACTTAAAAATATAAAATAAATAAATAAATAAATAAAGGATTGTGAAAATAATGAAAAAATCAGAAACCACATATTTTTTATTTTGGCAAAATAATAATAAAAAAAATAAACTAAAATAAGTAAATGATTTAATATATATATATATATATATATATATATATAAGTAAATAAAAATAAAATATTTTTATGTCCCACGATCATGTGAACTACACATAAATAAAATAACTAAATAGTTTAACAAATAATAATAATAATCAATAAAAAAGACGGAGAATCGCGTGGTTACGAAGGCACAAGATGTGCAAAGAAAATTAAATAAATAAATTATTAAAATAAATAGATTTCACCCAAAAAATAAATAAAATAAAATAAAATAGACTTTTATTAGTTCTTCACTCAAACCTTGGTCAAGAAAAAAGAAGAAAAAGAACAACAAAGGAACAAAAAAACACTAGAAGCACACAAGCGTGAAGAATGAAAGAAAGAAGAAACTAGGAACGAAGAAGTGGAGAAACGCAACAAAGAGAAGAACTAGAAGAAGGAGCTATTGCGTTCGCTATGAGGAAGAAGAAGACGCAGATCTGGTGTGTGGTTGCGTGAAGAAGATCTGCTGCATTTTCACTTGAGGAAGAAGAAGACGCAGTTTTGTTGCGTTTTCTGAAATAAGCAGAAGCAAAAGAACGAAGGTGAAGATTTCTCTGCTGGTGCACAAGGAAGTAGAGCATGAATTTGTTGTTGTTGGTGCACAAGAAGGAGAAGACGAAGAAGAAGTTGTTGTTGCGTTCTCTGAGCAAAAGAAGAAGCAACTTGTTGCTGTGTTGTCGCACGAGGAAGATGAAGACGAAGGAACAACAGTTGTTGCTGCATGCTGCTACAATCTGTGCGTGAAGAAGAAGCCCCTGCTGTTGTGGCTCACATGAGGAAGAAGAAGAACAAAGAAGAACTGCTTCGTTTTGTTTTTTGTGTGAAGAATAAGAGAGACGAACAACAAGAAAGGAATCGCGTTTTCTGGGCAGATCCGCGAAGATGATGTCTAGATTATGTTTTTTCCTTGCACACAAATCCCTCTCCACTAATCCGTGAAAATAATGCCGTAGATTCGATTTTTCTTGCACAGCAAATCCCAATCTTGTTCTTCTGATTTCATTGGGGTTTTGGAAGGATTTGAGCACACTAAAACTGTTAAAATTGATTCGCGAGCTCAGATCTACGAAGAACAACCCTCACAACAGATTCGCAAGCTCAAATATGTGGAGAACAACACCATAACATGGTATAGCCTTCAATTTTTTATACCTTCTGTTAGTTGCATTGCATACTAACATTATTATATATATTTTACATATGTTTTGCATGAGTTTAGGTAGAAAATATGATATAATTACTCATAATTAGATGCATGATCAATT
>JAJIYU010007685.1:0-18839 GCA_030144865.1 Tinospora cordifolia | reverse complement strand
TTTGCACCCAAAGATGTCTTAAAATCTTCAAAATTATTTTCACTTGACTTATTTCATTTAATTTCTTTAAACTTATTTATCTTTAATTATTTGACAAAATTTTGAGTTATTGCAAGGATTGATCTAAAGTAATGGTATCACAAGTTATGAATTAGTGAGTCAAATAGTTCAAATACAACATTAAGAGCAACTATGGGCACTTTTTACTTCACTGTGATGTTTTTCAAATTGGTGAATGCACCAAAAAGATTCATTGATTTGATGAATAGGGTTTAAAACCCCATTTGGATAAGTTTGTGGTGTCCTTTGTCGATGAAATTTTTATCTAATCAAAGTTTGTGGAAGAGGATATGGATCACTGAAAGACTATGTTTAAGACTAAAGAACCCATTAGTTGTACTAAAAGTTTAGCAAATGGAAGTTGTAAATGAAAATTGTCGAACTCTTAGGCCACATTGTTCATACAGGTAGCATATCAATAAAATTGGAGAAGGTTGAGGTAATCATGAATTATAAGCAACCCAAAACGGTTATTAGGGTAAGGAGTTTCTTAAGATTAGTTGAGTATTACAAACAATTCATCCAATATTTCTCCAAGTTAAATGAGCTTAAAACCAAGCTAATTAAGAGGAGGATCAAGTTTGTTTGAGATGATGGATGTGAAACAACTTGTACTGAATAACATGCTAACTTCAACCACTATATTTATAACCATGACATATGGAGTTGGCTATGTTATGTATATTGATGCATCGAGGAATAGGTTAGGCTCGATACTAATTTAGGATGGTAAGGTTCACACTTATGCCTCACAACAACTTATGAGTCATAAGTTGTAACACTCCAACCCCCTAAAAATAGGTTTAAGCTCAACCATAAGGCAGGTTGGCTCCTATGTTATATTTACGACAACACAACTTATATCTCAATTTCTTTGTTCTAACACTTATTGAAATACCTCAGGAATAAACTTTTCATTGTGCTTAATATTCAATTCAACAGGTGAAACACAAGTAGAAAAACAATACTTCAACTCTTTATTTATTCAAATAAAATAAAGAAACTTACATCCTTAAATTAATTCATAAACTTGAGTACATAACTCTTTAATTAAAGATAAAAATTCAGCGGAAGTCTAATAAAATAAAACTTGGCAACATGCCCTTGCATTGAATAAAAGAAAATAGAAGCTTTCTAAGCATAGCTATGATCAAATTTTCATTGCCATCATATTCCCATCATATTCAATTTTTTGAAAATGTTAAAAAGAGAGGGGTATGCATATAGCCTAGTGGATCATACATCAAACAACTAGCTTATTGTTTCAAAATCTCTAACACATCCAATTTCACACACTCTCAAGCATTAAGTGATTCATACATCAAAGTAGTTCAAGTTGACGTTATGACTGAAAGGGGTTCTACTCCCTTGATATTCTTAATTTAGATACCCCTCTTTAGGATGGAAAGACATTTCTTTGTCACTTTCCATTGGATGCTACATACCAAGTACCTCTTAGTTGCGCCCCGCAACCACACACTCCAAGCATGTGTTAAGAACACACATAACACCCATATGGATTACTATGATAGTATGTGGTCCTTATCTTCACTTTCTTATATTTAAGATCATATAATCATAAAAAAGTTCATGATATAAATTTTAGAATTTGAAACAACCAAGAAAGCATAAAAACATCATACGACATGCTTGAAACTTTGAAATAAATCCTAAACATGGATTCTAAGTATGGCATGCTCTCATGATTAAAACATAAAAACATGCTAAACTGAAATTGAAACATTATTAAACATGCTGAAAACTAAATTACACATGCTGAAATCTAAAACTACACATGCATAAAAATGCTAGGAATTTTAAATAAGAAAGTAGCATTCTAGAAATCCCCCCCACCTTAATGTGAGTTTCTTGTTGAATCCAACAGAGGTTCCCTTTATCTACCACTTTCAGAATTTCAAGAACTTTTAACCACCAACAAAAACTACTTCAACAATTCTCTTAAATACTAAAATCAGAACTTTTCACACAAGAGAAAAAAAAAGAAATGAGAAGACGTGACAAAAAGAGGGTAAGCACGAGCAAAGAGGGATGTGTCAACTCATTTCTTTGGGATGAGATGAATATGAGCAAGAGGGGGGTTTTATAGATGTTCATGAGCACAATGGAAGAATTTTTGTGCAAGATCACAAGAGAACCTTTCCATACATATGTAGGATGTTTTTGCATGGTTTAGGCAAGTCTGCTCATGGTTTGTGCAAGTGGGCCCACAAGGATTCCTATTCTAAAGATATGAGCACAATTTTGTTTCCTACCCAAGTGTGAACACAAAATGGGTCTAGATTATGTTTTAATTAAGTTGGGACATCCATATAGAATCAAATTTGGGCACTTACCAACTTTTCTTTGCTTGTTTCTTGCTTGGTCATCACACAAACATGCATAGAAATACTTCTAATTTTGGCCTTTTTGATTAGGGATTTGTTTCGTTGAGCAAAGGTGGTTGGTGAGTACATGATTAGACTTTAGGGACACCAGATCAAGGTCTTAGGAATTCTAGGAAACTCTCTTAATTTGGAATTTGGCACATGTGGAGCACATACACATGGTATAGACATTTTTAGGGTGCATGGGTACACTTGATCATTTATCTTGGTACATGGGATCACTTGTGTTGGTTTTTAACCGTGGGAAAACTTTTCATAGGTGTGGTGTACTGAATCATTTGCATGGTACGTAGGATCATTTTTATAGATTCAAATAAGGCACACATTCCATGGAGCTTTGGGTAGGGTGAGGGTCCACATGATCATGGTGCTCCTCCCATATGACTTGCATATGCTTAGGGTGGCCATGACTTCATGGAATCACATGAACCTAATAAAAATTTTATGGTATGGTTTGGCCCAGATGATTTTTTCCTCAAAAACTTTTCTTATTTAAGACCTATTGAGGTTACTAGGCCAATGAAAATCCAAATCTTGGCCGATTGTCCTGATTTTTGGATATGTCATTCATTTTGTTAGTTCATATCATTTTGTTTCATTTTAGGTTATTTCAATTCCCCAAAGTCCCCTAAATGCCAATTCTTTCCAAATTTGGACACCATGAAGGGCCTTTGACAAATGAAAACCCTAATCTTGACCATTTGTTCTAATTTTTGGATATATTGTCCAACTAGTTGGTGTATGCCACCTTACTTCATTTCAAGTTGCTTTGGGTCCCTAAGGGTCACCAAATAAGACTTTTAGAAACTTGCCAAATTTAGCCCAGAAATGAGCCATGTTTCATTTTGCACTCAATTTCACTTAATTGATCTTGAATCTCATTTAATTAAATGCAAAGTTTTCATGCTATTACATGAGCAAAATTATCCAACTCATGACGTAAAACTTGTAGCAGTGATTTTTTCCTAAAGATCTAGAGACACCACCTATTTTGTGTAAGGTTTAACCTATACTTAGACCATAAAAGTACGAAGTAATTTTAAACCTATAAGGAGTTAAACCTCAAATAGAGACAATAAATAACGTTTTTGAAATGCTATAACTTCCAGTTTCATTACCGTCGAGGAAAGACAAATTTGGTAATAGATGCCCTAAAGGTGGATAAGGGTCAAATGAAATAGTTAATTAATAGTTATGACCTAGGTTTAAGGATGGATGCAAAATAGGCAATGTTATACACTATGGGATGCCAACCAAATTTTTTATAGCACGTCTGAGAGGAACAAAAGCAAGATAAATAGATAATGGATTTGATAGTGAGTCTTAGATAGGAAAACATAATGACCTTTGCATTGATACTAAGGGTATGTTGAGATTAGGTGATGACGTTTTTTTACTAGAGAGCGCATATGCTAGGAAGATGATTTTTGATGAGGAACATCAAACAAAGTACACACTACTCCTAGAGGCAATGAAATGTAAAAAAACCTCTACAAAACTTAATATTGAAGAGGAATGAAATAGGACATAGCCTAATATGCCTCTAAGTGTCTTACATGTCAATAAGTGAAGGTTAAACATTTGAAACTCAGAAGATTACTACAACTTCTTCCAATTCCAAAGTGCAAGTGGATAACATCTCGATGGATTTTTTAAGAAAGTAACCCAAGAATAAAAAATGAGAGGATACTTTACTTTGTCGATGATAGATGCCCATCTCACAAAGGTAGCTCACATGCTACCAATCTAATCAATAGATCTAGTCAGAAAATTTGGAAAACCTTATGTCAAAGAGATCATGATGTTACATGGTGCACTAAAGGCCATTTTATTGGATTATGTTTTGAGATTTGTGTCCTAGTTTTGATAGAGTTTGCAAACTGAGTTGGGCATTAGGTTGACCATGAGCACAACCTCCCATCCTCAGATGGATGGAAAATCAAAAAGGATGATTTGGATCCTTTAACTTATGTCGAGGTCATGCATCCTTGATTTCAAGGGAAATTGGAGGAAGTGCTTCCACTTATCCCATTTTACCTACAATAATAGTTCCTAGGCTAGCATTCAAATGGTTCCTTGTAAAGCTTATTATGGCATGCCATGCACATCGCCATTGCATTAGGCAAAGTTTGAGGATCATTTAGTCACTAGTATAAACTTGGTTGACAAGATGAATAACCAAGTCAAAATGATTTAGAGAAGGTTGGTTACAGCTTAGAGTTAGCAAAAGAGTATTGCTTATGAACAAAGAAAACCCTTCGAGTTGTCAAAGGGAGATAAAGTACTTTTCATGGTCAAGCCTTCGAAAGGTATTTGAAGGTTTGAACATAAGGGTAAGTTTTCCTAAGGCTCATTAGACTGTTTGAGATCATACGACAGGTTGATGATTCTGCTTACAAGTTGGATCTATTGCATTGCATGTCCTCAATATATGACATGTTTCATGTGTCAACGTTGAGGATGTATGAGCTAGACCCTACTCATATCATACACTAGGGGGAGATCGAGGTGTAAGATGATGCAACATATGAAAAAGCTACGATCAACATGTTGGATCTAAAAGTGCAAAGCTTAAGAGCAATAGGAATTATTAGTCAAGTACTTATGGAGGATTAACACCAATAGCATCAATATCCACTGGAGGAGCAACAATGAAGGTAATGATGAATACAAAAGTTGCAATCAACAAGGTAGAAACACAAAACTGTCCAATGTACAAACACTTTCCAGTAGAATTGAAGATGTAGCCTAAGAGTTGGAAAATGAGATGTTGACAAAATCTTTTTTAAGGGGGGTAGGTTGTAATACCCTAAAATTTTCAAAAAATTTTTAATTAAAGTTATATGAATATTAGAATAATAAAAAATAATAATTTTCATAAATTACAAATTGCATGAAATAAAATAATAAATTAAAAAAAGACACATGAAATATAGGATTCAAAGTTCCCAAGCACCATAGAACTTCAAGAATTGACTTGCAGACCCTGAACTCAAAGTTTGACCCTTAAAGAGTAAAATGATAGTTTTACTAACAATGGGTAAAAGCATCATTGTACACTAAACATGACTCATAGAAGCCATATTAGGGTTACATGAACAATCTATTCACTAATGATCAATTTGACCACCTAGCGTTAAAATGTTCTTTCATACTAAGTGTAATCCATAAAAGTTCATAATAATAAAATTAGGTTAAAATGTGCACATAAGGCCATAAGTTGTAACACCCAATGCCCAACAGACAGGTTTAAGCTCAATTACAAGGCGGCTTGGGTCTTATGTTACAGTTACAAGTATACAAATTGCATCTCAATTCCTTTATTCTAACACTTATTGAAATAATCATAAATACACTTCTATTGAGTATAATATTCAACAAGACAATGCAAGTAAATGAAGGAAAACTTCAAATATTTATTCATTCAAATAAAATAAAAAGATTACATTCTTGAATCAAATCCAAAGATTGAGTACATAACTCTAAAATTTAAAAGTAAAATTCAGCGAAAGTATTTAATTCAAACTTTGGGACACTATGCCTTTATAATGTAAACATTTTAAAAGTAGACTTTCAAAAATCCATAGTCTTCATGTAATTCAATTTCTTGAAAAATAGAAGTAATGAGTGAGCACATAGCCTAGTAGATCATTCATCAAACAACTGAGTTACCATTTCAAATCAATGGCCCATACAAATTCAAACACTTCCATACATTCAATGATTCACAGAACTTTTTGGTTGTAGTTGACGTTAAGACTGAAAGGGGTTCTACTACCTTGATGTTCTTAATTTTGACACACCTCTTTAGGGTGGAAAGACATTTCTTTGTCACTTTCCATTGGATGCAACATATCAAGTATCCCTTAGTTGCGCCCCACAACTACACACTCCAAGATATGGGTGTTAAAAACACCCATAGCACCCATACAGGTCACTATGATAGTATGTGGTTCTTATCTTCAATTTCTTATATTTAAGATCACATAATCATAAAAGAAATTCAAAATATAAATTTCAGAATTTTAAACAACCAAGAAAGCATGAGAACATCACATAGCATGCTTGAAACATTGAATTAAATCCTAAACATGGATTCTAAGCATGGCATGCTCTTATGAGTGATTAAAACATAAACACATGCTAAACTAAAATCTAAATATGATTAAACATGCTGAAACTAAAATAAAATATGCTGAAAACTAGAATTCAAACAAGCATCAACATGCTAGAAACTTGAAAGAGCAAAGTAGAAGTTCAAGATACCCCTCTACCTTAATACGAGTTTTTTCATAAAATCTGGCAGAGGTTCCCCCAATCTACAACTTTTAGAACTTCAAGAACTTCTAATCACCAACAAAAATACTTCAACAACCCTCCAAAATACTAATATCAGAACTTCTTATGCAACAAAGAATAGAGAGTGAGAAGAGGTGCCAAGAAGAGGGCAAGAACAAGCAAAAAGGGATGTGTCAACTCTTTGCTTTGGGATGAGATGAATGTGAGCAAGAGGTGGTATTTATAGGCATTCATGAGCACAAGGGGGACGGTTGGGCAGCTCACAAAGTTGAGCAACTTTCCAATCCAAAGGGGGAACAGCTTGCTCAAAGAAGATAAATGTGCATCAGGGTTTTCTATTCATGATGTGGGCCCAAATTTGACTCCCCTTTGCCTTCCCATTTGTGTGTGAACACAAATCAGATCTTAAATACTTGCCTAATCCCTTGGAACGTCACCTTTGAGGAGATATTGTAAGCATGGACATTTTCTAATGTGGTTTAGCAAGTAGATTTGAGAGCATGATTCTATCCTTATCCATTCTCTTAAATTGGGTGTCATTCTTAGTGTGTTAGAATATTTTGTTCTTTGGACGTCTAGCCATAGGAGTATAGTATCAAAATATTAGAGACAACATATCATAGTCTAATATGCAAATCTAAGCATAAGGAAACTCTCTAAATAATTCAAACTCTAAGTATGATGCACCCTTTAGTGCACACCTATGTGTTGGCGCCACAAAGGGAGATTGACAACTTTCCAATTTGGTTTTCTTCTTACATAAAGGGGAAGACAAGGGTTTTGTTAGGCTTGGTTTAGATTTCAAACCATTCTAAATTGGTTAGTTCAAATGTGTGCACTCATACATACATACACATGGCAAGTTAGCACAAAATAAGGCATGGTGTACATGATCAAGCATGGTGTACATTGGATCACCCTTCTTGGATTTTTCAATTCCTATAGGACATCTCATTTCATGGGTAGGTATGGCCATACATGATCGGTTGTATGGCATATGAGATCAATTTTCATGAATTCAAATGATGGACACGTCCCATAGAGCTGTGGGTAGGGTAGGGTACATATGATCATGGTGTTCCACCCATATGACTTGCACATATTTGGGGTGGCCATGACTTCATGGGTTCACAAAAATTAAATAAAAATAAATATCTTATTATTTACAAGGAATTATGATTTATAACCTATAGTTTTGGAATCACATGAACCTGATGCATATTTTAAGGTATGGTTTGGCCCGAAGTGATTTTTTCTAGAAAATTATTCATATTTAAAACCCATTGAGGTCATTAGGCAAATGAAAAACCAAATCTTGGCCAATTGTTATGATTTTTGGATGTCATTCATTTTGTTAGTTCATGTCGTTCTATTTCATTTCAGGTCATTTTGGTCCCCTGAAGTACCCTAAATGTCAATTCTTTCCTAATTTGGACCCCCTGAAGGGTATCTGGCAAATGAAAACCCTTACCTCGACTAATTGTTCTAATTTTGGATATGTTGTCCCCTTAGTTGGTTCGTGTCACCTTATTTCACTTCAAGTTGTTTTCGGTCTCTAAGTGGTAATAAATGAGAGTTTTGGAACCTGCCAAATTTAGCCCTAAAATGAGCCCATTTCATTTTGGACCCAAATTATACTGAATAAATGATAAATTTCATTTAATTAAGTATAAAGAATTTACAATATTACAACCTACCCTCTGAGAAAAGTTTCTTCCTCAAAATTCGTATATAACTAAGGATTTCTAGTGAATAGGTGTAGATACTTGGTCTTCATCTCGTTTTCGAGTTCCTAGGTAGCTTCTTCCACTCCTGGATGTTTCAACATTACCTTCACGAACGGGATATCCTTTGTTTGTAGACTCTGTACTTTATGGTCGAGGATTCCGACTGTTGTTTCCTCATAAGTAGCATCATCTTGAATATTCACTTCCTCTAAGTAGATGATGTGAGATGGGTCACGTTCCTACTTTCTCAACATGGATACATGGAATACGTTATGAGCTGAAGTCAATCAGTTTGGTAGGTCCAACTAATAAGCACATTCCCTGATTCTCCTAAGTATTTCAAAGGGTCCGACAAGCCTCCGAGATAACTTCCCTTTGAATTCAAACTTCTTGATGCCCTTTCGAGGACTAATTTTCAAAAATACCTTGTCCCAACTTGGAACTCTAGTGGTATTCTCCTCTTGTTAACACAACACTTCTGACGACTCTAAATTGTAGTCAACTTCCTTTGTATTAGCTTGACTTGGTTATTCATTTCCTTGACCAAATCTGGTCCAATTAATACATGGTCCTTGAGTTCAACCCAATAGGTAGGTGATCTGTAGGGTCTTCCACAAAAAGCCTCGAATGGAGCTATCTTAATACTCGATTGATAACTATTGTTATAGAAAAACTCTGCCAAGTGTAAGTACTTGCTCCAATTCCCCTTGAAGTCTAAAACAGAAGACCTCAACATATCCTCTAAAATTTGGACAACTTTCTCAGACTAACCATTCGTCTGAGGCTGAAATGCTATACTCATGGCGAGCTTAGTACCCATCTCCTTCTGTAAACTCTGCCAAAACTATGAAGTGAAGCGAGAGTCTCTATCAGACACAGTAGTCTTGGGCACACCATAAAGCCTGACAGTTTCTTTCATATAGATTTCTCCTAGTTTACTAACTTGGTCTGTGGATCTAGTTGACAAAAAGTGAGCCACTTTGGTGTGATGATCCACAATCACGCAAATAATATCTTCTCCTTTTTGATTTTTAGGCAAACCACTGACAAAATATATGGCAATGTTATCCCACTTCCATTCAAGGATAGGGAGTAGTTGTAACATTCTAGAGGGTTTCTGATGTTCTACTTGTACTTATTGACAAGTTAAGCACTTGGCAACATGCTTAGCCGTGTCCCTCTTCATTTTTCTCCACTAGTAGGTCTTTCTGAGGTTTTGGTATATCTTATCTCCACCTAGATGCATCATATACTTGGTCTGGTGAGCTTCATCCAGTATGGTCTGTTTACTCTGCCCATTTTAATGTATACATATCCTCTCTCCAAGCTTCAGGACATTCTCAGCATCTAACCTAAAGTCAGAATGCTTACCCTATTCAAATCCTTCTATCAGATCCACAAGCCACTTGTTTTGCCACTATTCCTCCTTGATTTGTTGTAGTAGATCCAGTTGGCAAGACATGCTGTAAAGGTAGGCTTGCTTGTTATTCTAGGTCATCCCTAAACTAAAGCCTTTGATCAACTAGTACATTTGACCCTTTTCTTCCTCCTGGTGGTTGAACTTTCTACTTAAGACGTTAACCACTACATTGGCTTTCCCGGGATGGTAGTGTAAGTTGAAATCATAATCCTTGAGAAACTCCATCCACCTACATTGCTTGAGGTTCAACTCTTTCTAGGTGGAGATATACTTCAAGTTATTGTGACACGAGAATAGATCGAATTTTCCACCATAAAGGTAGTGTCTCCAAATCTCAACGACAAATACGATGGCTACTAATTCTAAGTAATTAGTAGGGTAATTCTTCTCATAGACCTTCAGTTGCTACAAAGCATAAGCAACTACTCATCTCTAATGCATCAACACTGTTCCAAGTCCACTCAGCAAGGCATCAGTATAGAGAATATAGTTAACACCATGGGTTGGAGTAACTAGGACAGGAGTCATAGTTAATCTTTTCTTCAATTCTTGGAATGATTATTTAAACTTCTCATTCCAATCGAACTTAACTCCCTTCCTGGTTAGCTTGGTCATTGGTTCTACTAGTTTGAAGAAATCTTGGATGAACCTTTTGTAGTACCCAGCCAACCCTAAGAAGCTCCTAATCTCTGTAACTGTTTTAGGTTGCTTCCAATCCATAACCGCTTCCACCTTCTTTGGATCTACAAAGTTGCCTTGTGTTGATACTATATGGCCAAAGAACTTGATCGTCTTCATCCACAACTCACACTTGCTAGACTTGGCATATAATTGATGCTTTCTGAGGGTCTCTAACACTATATGCAAGTGTTCTAAGTGTTCACGCTCTGACTTGGACTAGATTAGAATGTCATCTATGAATACCACCACAAACTGGTCAAGATACTATCTAAATACTCGGTTCATCAAGTCCATGAATGCTGCTGGGGCATTGGTCAAACAAAAGGGCATCATGGTGAAATCAAAGTGTCCATATCTTGTCCTGAAGATAGTCTTGTGTATATCAAACTCCTTGATTCTTAACTGGTGATATCCTAACCTAAGATCAATCTTTGAGAAATGGGTGGCTCCTCTCAACTGATCAACTAGGTCATCAATCTTTGGCAAAGGATAATTATTCTTCATTGTAGCTTTGTTCAACTTCCAATGATCGACACAAAGTCCCATAGAACCATCTTTCTTCTTTACGAACAGTCCCGAAGCTCCCCAAGGTGACTCACTTGGCCTGATAAAGCCTTTGTTTCAGAACTCATCGAGTTGAGACTTCAACTTGATCAGTTCTACTAGTGCCATTCTATAAGGATGTATGGTGATAGGGTTGGTTCTAGGGTGAAGTTCAATCTTAAACTCTAACTCTCTAGCAGGTTGTAGTCTGGGTAAGTTGTCTGGGAACACATCCTCGTACTCACTAGCCACTACTAGGTCTTAGATTATCTTTAGTTCAATAGGTTTTTCCTTAGAGAGTTCCTCGAATTCATTTTTTTGCCTTAAGCAGTTCAATATGGGTATGGTTGGACTTCTTGGTAATCTCTGCATATCCCCATTGATTCTATAGGTTTCCCCCGAAGGTAAGGTTATCGTAACCTTTCTTTTAGGACAATCTATCTAGTCTTGGTATTGCTCTAACCAATCCATTCGGAAGATTACATTATAGCTATAAAAAGGTAAGGTACATAGGTCAACTATTAAGAGTTTATACTCAAACCTTAGGTCATAACTACATATTCTTTTTGAAGTCACAGTGGTCCCTATTGATGTGGACACAATCAAAGTTATAGGTAGTGTTTTCATCACAAGTTGTAACCTATCAGCTGGTTCCTCATAAATAAAAGATTTAGAGGCACTCAGTCAAACAACAATTCCATGGCAACATTCAATAAAAAAAATGTACCTTCCACTATAGGGACCTGGTCTTCCTGAGCTTCAGTAGCGAACGTTCTAGCCTAGTTTTGCCTAAGACCTTGGTTATGCCCCTGATTGGCATTTGGCTACTGTTGCCTCCCCTGAGGATGACCGTTCTAACCTTTTCCCTCCTATGGTTTTTGCTGAGGAGCTCGAGCTTGTGCATTAGGACAATCTCTAGCCAGATGACCCTTCTTTCTTCCCTTGACTCATGCTTGGACTGCCCCTATTTTTGTGTAAGTGGTGCTTTTCCCACCATTCTTTCTTTTCTTTTGAGCCCCTTGGTCATTTTCACTCTTGGGCTTCTTATTATTTCCCCTCAACCTCTGTTCCAGGTTGAGAACTTATTCTAGTGTTAGGGTTTTTTCTACAATGTTTTTGTAAGTCTTCAGGCCTAGAGTTTTCACTATGTTTCAGATCTCTATCTTGAGATCCTGTGTGAATCGATTGACCTTTCTTTTATCTTCCGTGATCAAATTTAGGAAGAATTTGGCCACTTCAGTGAACTTCCTTTAATGTTTAGCTACAGTTACATCTTTTTGATTCAGTCGAACAAAGTCTTCTTGTAGCTTGCTCAAGGTTGCCTCTGGAAAAACTTTTCATAGAAGATTTCTGAGTAGTTATCCCACCTCATGGAATCCACATTTGTATTAGGGTCCATCCTCATCACATGCTACCAACTCTTGACTGGCCCTTTGAAGTGGTGTGTGGCCTGTGCCACTCGTCTCGACCCAGTTAGCTTCAGTACATTGAGAATTTCTTCCATCTCTTGGTACTAGTGGTTCACCAAGATGCAATTTGTAGTCCCATCAAACAAAGGATGATGGAGCTTTTGGAGCTCTATTAACAGCTTCCTCTGTTTCTCATCTTCCAAAACCTTCTGAGCCTTCTAATGTTCGAAATTTTGGGTGCTGGCTATTTAACCTAGATAGGTTTAGGTACTTGAGGCTATGGAGCCACATGAGGCATTATCCGTGGAAGTGTCCTCAATAGTTGATCCAACACCCTCTGCAACATCTTGTTCATCATGGCCTCCATCCGTGCCTCCATTCTAGCACTGTGACACCTCAGCTCTCGGTATCCGTCTCTATCTCTATTGTGATGATCTGTCGTGGGGCTGCACGTGGAGATGGCGTGTGCCCATTCATTTGTTCGGCAGGCGACGCCGGACATCTGGTGGTTCGCCAAGTCTCTTTCTCATTCAATCTCATGTTTCAAACCTTTCTTTTAAGTAGGTTATAAAGTCCAAACTAGAATGTACAACTACTTTCAAAATACTCAGTCCATGCAGTAGATGTGAAATTCATTTAAAATGCATGCAGTTGAATTCAATTCGTTCATAAATCCATAGCGAATTCATATTTGGCCAAGTGAAATACTTTGTAGTGGAATAACATGTCTAATTCATTTTCAAAGCATAGTGTGAAGATAAAACATGGCTTAATGGGCCTAAGTTCCAAAATATTTAATTTACATGTGAAACAATTCAAAGATAAAAGAGGAAACATGCCCAGTTCAATTCAAACACTAAAATCTTATTTACAACAAAATGATACAACGGTGAACTCAAAGAAAAACTAGAAACTGTGACAACCTCCCAGCGAGGTCACTACCCAAAATGACAGCTCGTATGTTGGCCTACTCCTGCGGTGTCAATGATCACCTATAATAGAAAAGTGGGGTGAGCTCGTGAGCCCAGTGAATCATCCCTATACATCACTAGCATTATACAAATTAGAACACAAAATATACAATCACTTTCATTACATTAGGCCTTTCACACAATTTCTGTATTGTTATCATCTAAGACTAAAAGAGTCCATAACCCTTGGTATTCCCTGTGTGGTCCAAGAGTGAATCTGGGGGTAACGTTCGAGGCCCAGCTACCTTCAGGACCACAATCTAAGGATGGAAGTCCACAGTAACTCTTCGTCTAAAGATACAATTAATTGTCGCAGTCAGCTCTGGTAGGGACACCCATGGTGACACCCTAAGGCCGATTACCTTGCCAGTAGGTGTTGTTATTAAATCTTAATTTAATGTTTTTTAGTTATACATGTCATTCCAAGTCATAAGTGATCATCAATGTAACATTCAAAGTAAAACTAAATAGATGTGTTCAACCATTTATGGAGATCAACTCTTAGAAATCTCCATCTAGCATGTTATGGCACAAACAACCATGCATTAAGGACATACACCAAGTCAAGCCCAAACAAGGTCAATCAAGCAAGTCCTAGCATTCTAAACATATCTTAAGCTAATCAAAACATCGTGTCATGCATTCCAAATTTGGATAAGGCTAGGGAGTAAGAAAATCACACCCACTTTAGTACTCTTCAATCTTGCGCCTTGCTCCTCGCCGTGCATGCCTCAGATTATCAATCTATAGGGTTTTTAAACAATGCGAATATGTGAGTCTAAGGCATTCATGGCATGACCAAAACACTAAGGTTTGTGTTCTTGGCGCATGTGTTCCAAAATGCTCCTAAATTAGAACGAAAACAAAGGTACATCGATGCATGTCGCATTACCGCGGCAATGCGGCGACATGTGCTTAGCACCTCAATGTTTGGTCAATAAGTTTAAAAAACACATTAACTCAAGGAAAAACGGATTACACCTGAGGAAAGTGGTTTAAAGAGCTAAGAAAACAAGATCTCAAGAAGGTTTCGAGACTTATCTTAACACAAGACCTTTGTCCAAACGTGCTTCAACCCAAATCCACCCTTGTTGATGTTGCTCTTGGCGGATCTAAGCTTGAGAATGGTAGAGAATGGCTTGAAGGGGCTCAAACCACCCTTAGAACTCAAAAGAAAACTTAAGAAACGAGATTGGAAGGTTTAGTGTGAACTTGGAGAGAAAATTGAGATTTGCGACGCATAAAAACCCAGATCTAGGGTTTCTGCACACTTTTCATTTATATAGAAATCGGTGAATTACTGCAGTCACTGTCGCATTATCGCGGTTACTATGCAACTACCGCAGTCACTGTGCAATTATTGCAATGGACAGACTTGTGCACGTTGTTCGTTTTTTGGTTTTTCGCGTGATTACCACAGTCGCTCAAACACTGACCGCGGTCACCAGAATGAACTTCCCTGTTTTGTTTCTGGGTTTCTTCTGCAATTACCGCAGTTACTATAGGACTAACTGCGGTCACCAGAACAATGTATTTCCTTTCATTTTTTGGGTTTGTTCGGGATTATTGCGGTCACTATTCCAATTACCACAGTCACTAGAACGAAATTTTGGTGTCTAGTGTCTTTTCTTCGCCATTTCTCGTGCTTCACAAATTGTTATCACTCTTACACTTATTTAGACTTATAATACATGGTGTTCGAGTATTTTTGGCCATTTTTATTCTTTTATTAAGTTTGTTATTCCACTTTAACCGTTCACTAACGACGTGGAGGGCTAATAGACTTTCAGGGTATTACAAGCACGCAATTCTTCTTCCCTTTTCTCAGTCTCATCAAAGGTGGTGGATTGGGTTGTGTACTTCCTTGCTCCAGTCATTTTCAACAATTCGAGTGGGTTATCAGTATTTGCCTTGCCAAATGTTCGTATTATCATGACTTTAGATTCATGTCTTAGGTTCTCGATTTGTTCAGTGGCCTAAAGGTTTTTCTTGTAGGTTCTTTCCATTCATAGGTATAGGATTTGGTCTCAAAGCAAATAAATAGTAAAGCGTGCATATCTCACAATCATGCAATCAAGCTACACAGCAAGGTTTCAAGCTTCCACCCATGCTTTCAGGTTCAAGTGTCCCATACCACTCTACTCTTTCTAATTAGGCTTTCGCCTATAACAGAGCCGCACCCAAACAATTTCGCAAATTGCTCGGTAACTAAGGTTCCTGAACCCACTATTCTCCATCGTCCCATACCAACGAGCATAGGGAAACCCGTTCTACCAAAGTTATCGATCATTCACACACATGTTCCATCATTCTTCAAGTCCAAGCTTCATCCATAACCCTGAATTTCTATGCATCCCATACTACATATAAACCTAGAGATAGAAGCTTTTGAATCATGTGTCCTGATCAAACAATTTTTTTGTTTTCACATAAGTTTCAGTTTCTAGCTTATGTCCTAAAGTTTTATGTTTTTGATCCACTATGCCATCCATGGCTTTACCATGTTCTACTTAAGGTCTTTCCCTTAGACCTAAGGTTTTGTCTAGTTGACTCACAACTTTTGTCTAGTTGAGATACCACCTTTTGCAACTTTTTCTACTTTTATTCGATTCCTTGCCCTAATTTTTCACCTTCTAATTTTCTTTTCTAGAAAGTAAAGGTGTTCTTCAACTCAGACTACTCGTACAAGCTAGTAGGACAATCTCCAGATTAGGCGGCAAGATCCAAGTCCACATAGCAAACACACTTTCTAAGGCGGGAAAACGCACCTCCCTTTCAATGTTTAGCTTTCCTTGGGACAAGGCTTCCCCACTATCAATTCAACTTATAGACTTTGTATCTAAACAAAACATTTGAAAGACATATATTTCCTTTTTGAAAACACTTTTGAAAATAGTTTTCAATTTCAAAATAAAAGGTAGGGCATTCTAATATTCCATTCAGTTCAAAGTGAAACCCTAGTTAGAGTTTCTAATTCTAGTCAAACAACCACTAATTGAATTTCTAATTCTACCCCAAGGCATTCAAGATTCAATTAAATTCAAAGTGAAACCTTAATTTGAGTTTCTAATTCTAGTCAAACAGCCATTGATTGACTTTCTAATTCTAGCACAAGGCACCTATCGCCTAGACTCTTATACCACCTTTGTAACACCCCAACCCCCAAGAGACAAGTTTAAGCTCAACCACATGGCAAGTTGGGTCCTACGTCACATTTACAAGTACAAAACTTATATCTTAATTCCTTTATTATAGCACTTACTGAAATACTCATAAATACACTTCCATAGAGTTTAATATTCAACAAGATAATGCAAGTGAATAAATGTTGAATATGCAAGTGAACAAAGAAAAACTTCAAATCTTTATTCATTCAAATAAAATAAAAAGATTACATTCCTGAATCAAATCCAAAGATTGAGTACATAACTCTAAAATTCAAAAGTAAAATTCAGCAGAAGTCTTTAATTCAAACTTTGGGACACTATGCCCTTACAATGTAAACTTTTTTAAAAGTAGACTTTCAAAAATCCATATTCTTCATGTAATTCAATTTTCCAAAAAATAGAAGGAAGAGTGAGCACATAACCCGGTTGATCATTCACCAAACAACTAAATTACTATATCAAATCAATAGCACATCCAAATTCAAACACTTTCATACATTAAATGATTCACACAACTTTTTGGTTGTAGTTGACATTAAGACTGAAAGAGATTCTACTCCCTTGATGTTCTTAATTTAGATACCCCTCTTTAGGATGGAAAGTCATTTCTTTGTTACTTTCCATTTGATGCTACATATCAAGTATCCCTTAGTTGCACCCCACAACCACATACTCTAAGCATGTGTTAAGAACACCCATAGCACCCATACGGGTCACTATGACAGTACGCGATTCTTATCTTCAATTTCTTATATTTAAGATCACATAATCATAAAAGAAATTCAAAATGTAAATTTTAAAATTTAAACAACCAAGAAACCATGAGAACATTAAATAACATGCTTGAAACATTGAATTAAATCCAAAACATGGATTCTAAGCATGGCATGCTCTCATGAGTGATTAAAACATAAAGACATGCTAAAATAAAATTGAAATATGATTAAACATGTTAAAACTAAAATAAAACATGCTAAAAACTAGAATTCAAACGAGCATGAACATGTTAGAAACTTGAAAGAGCAAAGTAGAATCAAGAAGTCCCTTCCACCTTAATTCGAGTTTTTTCGTAGAATCTGGCAAATGTTCCCCTTATCTACCACTTTCAGAATTTTAAGAACTTCTAATCACCAATAAAACCAATTTAACAACCCTCTAAAATACTAAAATAAGAACTTCTCACACAAAAAGAAAAGAGAGTGAGAGGAAGTTCCAAGAAGAGGGCAAAAACAAGCAAAGAGGGAAGTGTCAACTCATTGATTTGAGATGAGATGAATGTGAGCAAGAGGTGGTATTTATAGGTGTTCATGAGCATAAGGGGGATGGTTTGGGCAGCTCACAAAGTTGGGCAACTTTCCAATCCAAAGGGGGGACAGCTTGCTCAAAGAAGGTAAGTGTGCATTAGGGTTTTTTATTCTTGATGTGGGCCCAAATTTGACTCCCTTTTACCTTCCCATCTGTGTGTCAATACAAATCAGATCTTAAATACTTGCCTAATCCCTTGGGACATCATCTTTGAGGAGATATTGTAAGCATCGACATTTTCTAATGTGGTTTAGCAAGTAGATTTGAGAGCATGATTCTTTCCTTATCCATTCTCTTAAATTGGGTGTCATTCTTAGTGTGTTAGAATATTTTCTTCTTTGGACGTCCAGCCATAAGAGTATAGTATCAAAACATTAGAGACACCATATCATAGTCTAATATGCAAATCTAAGCTTAAGGAAACTCTCTAAATAATTCAAACTCAAAGTATGGTGTACCCTTTAGTGTACACCCATGTGTTGGCACCACAAAGGGAGATTGACAACTTTCCAATTCAGTTTTCTTCTTACATAAAGGGGATGGCTAGGGTTTTGTGATGCTTGGTTAAGATTTCAAACCCTTCTAAATTGGTTAGTTCACATATGTGCACTTACACATACACACAGATGGCCGGTTAACACAATACGGGGCATGGTGTACATGATCAAATATGGTGTACATAGGATCAGCCTTCTTGGATTTTCCAATTCCTATGGGATGTCTCATTCCTTGGGTAGGTGTGGGCATACATGATTAGTTGTATGGCTTATGAGATCAATTTTCATGAATTCAAATGATGGGCACATGTCACGGAGCTTTGGATAGGGTAGGGTGCACATGGTCATGGTGTTC
>JAJIYU010007684.1:0-17500 GCA_030144865.1 Tinospora cordifolia | reverse complement strand
TCGGCTCAATGTCCCAAAATATGGGTCGTTACAATCTCCTCTTCTTAGAATAAACTTCGTCTTCGAAATTCACTAAGACAACAAGAGATCAAGAAGTGATTTTTATAATCTCAGGAAAATGACTCGCCATGTAGTTCTCACTCCTAGTTGTCCTCTTGACACCATGAAACTGGCAACGTACACGTACTATCGATATCTCCTTGTTGCGTAGTTTCTTCATGACTCGATCAATAATTGTTACTGGAGCCTCACCGCATGTACAATCCTCTCGCAACTCAACGTGTCTCCAGTCCATCACATGTGAGGGATCGGGGTAATACTTCCTCAACATCAACACATGAGACACGTTGTGTACTCCTATTAACTGAGGTAGCAATGCCAATCGATGTGCAATAGGACCTATTCTCTCAAGAATCTCAAATTGTCCAATATTTCTCGAAGTGAGTTTCCTTGAAATGCCAAACCGAGTCTGCCCCTTTGTAACACCCCAGTTCTTTGTCCTTCATTTCTGTCACGTTTGTCAAGCATGGAGAGACATGCCATTAAATGTCGACACACATGCCATCTATCGAGAACTGAGACGTTACTTTTCTCACATTCAAATTTTCATTTAAAATCTTCTAGACATACTAGATCTCATACAAATAATTCATCAATTTCTTAGACACACCAAGAAACATCAATAGGAGATAAAACATAATAAATCTCATCAAAACTCATGGATTAAACTGAATAAAACTAGACATAAAGTGTTCAAATGATAGTCTGAAAATAGGCGCATGTGGCCTAATACCAACTCTTAAAGACATTAAGACAAAACTAATAAAAACTAACATCGGCCGAGTTCGACTTATATTCATAAGCTATAATGAAGCAAATCAAATCACAACTTTCCAGTGAAGTCTGTGAATATCTAAACAACACCCAACCGTATTGTAATTCAAACTGTCTCAAAGATCACCTGAAATGGAAATGTTAGGGTGAGCTCGAGAGCACAATGGATCATATACATTACATCAATAACATTATTTAAATCAAACACAAAACACAGAATCACTTATCAAACATTAGGCGTGTCAAACATTCAGTTGTTCATTAGTTGTTAGTTAGACCGAAAGGTTTAACCCTGGTGTTCTCTTATCGTTATCGTATCAAAGGAGACAAGAAAAATGCACTACGTGCCAAATTCTAATGGAACAAGGGCATACCCATTAACCAACCTGGGAACTAGGGTCACACCCATCGCTCCATCACCAGAGAATGAGGAGCACACCCATATCTCTATCATTGGGAATTAGGGGCTAACCCATCATTCCTTATCGTGAGAACACCCACAGTGATCCCCCATGGACTACTGCGATGGTACATGATTCAATTCTTAATTTATCTTTGCTTGAGCCTCAATGAACATCTCATAATAAGCATAGTTGTCATTTCATCATGTATAATCATCTCATGTTATAAATCATTGTAAATACTACAATATCCTAGCAGGTTTCTAGGCATTCAAGAAATGTAATCACACCACATGTTCAGTATTAAAATTCAAATAATATTGAGGAGCAAGGTAATCACTTACACCAGTTGTTATGCTTAGCTTGTTCTAATCCTCAATCTGATGATTTGAATCTTCAACCTATAATGGTTTGATATCATAATTTAGTACCCTTAAACCATAATTCAATGTCCACATAATCTAAGTAGTAATTGGTGTGTATGTAGGTAATATCCACTATGTAATGTCATGTTTTTATTCAATGTACTGCGGCAGAGAAGGGTACTACCGCAGTCACTCATATTAGTGCATAAAACTCGAAAAACAAGGTCTGGGATGCATTACTACGGTCACAAGAATCGGCAACATGTGTTATCGTTGTCAGTTACTACAATAACTAGAGAGGTTTTTTATTTTGCATTGTACTACTGCGGTAACCAGAAAGGGTTTCACATAGACAATGCATTACCGCGGTCTATTACCATGGTAGTAAGGCAACTCTTCAGAAACTACACATTCGTGCAAGTTCCCTTCTTGTCCTCTCATTCACAATGATGTGATACTCTAATACTAGGTTTAACCAAGCATTATATTGAATAGAACGTATTAAGCCTCGATCCCAAACGCTACCTCTTTCGCTCCCCTCAAAAGAGTGTTTCAAACACTTCCAAATGATTGTTACATCAAAAGAACACATATTTTCTTAGATAACGCAAAGCAGTGACAAAAATACATGCATTTCGTGGGAAACGAATTCCTTACCTCGTGTGTAATCCGTTCTTTCAATCCCAGCAATCAAACTCTTCACGAATATGCAGTTCTCCTTCATTCTTTACTTGAGAATCTAGTTGGGAAGGGTTGAAAGGGATTAAGAACACTGCAAAACACTTTTGGGAAGAAGAAATGTCGATCTGTGGCAGCTGGGTAGGGTTTCTGCGCTACTGTGCTTCCAAATGACTGAGAACACTTGTATATATAATTTTTTACGCATTACCGTGGTAATAACTACAATTATCGTGGTAATCATGTGATTAACACATTAAAATTAGGGTTTTCGGCGCATTATCGCGATACCAGGAACACATCGATTTTTAGTTTTGTATAACATTATCACGGTGGCGATTTCCATAATCACGATAAGCAAAACGATGTCATTTTCACGCATTTCTGGTTTTTTCGAGCATCACCGCGATAATCCAATTTATTATTGCGATAATTAGAGCCTTTTATCATTTTTGTGTCTTCATGATATTTTTTGAATTTTTCATTATTTTTTACAATTATTTGAAGTTTATTTCCACTTGTATTCATGATTATGAAGCATTTATAATTTTTTAAATTTGTTATTTAATTTATTTTTATATTTAAAACTCTCAAAATTTTATAATTCATTCATTGACTTTTGAGGTATTATAACCTACCCCCTAAAAAGAATTTTGTCCTCAAAATTTAAAAGAGTGTGTTACCTGTATGATGTTGTTAAGATCTGGCTACTTTGTTAGCATCTCGCTTTCCAACTCCCAGGTCGCCTCTTCTAGATCATGATGTCTCCACAACACCTTGATCAAAGGAATGTCCTTGGTCTTGAGACTATGCACCTTACGATCCAATATCCAGATTGTTGATTCCTTGTAAGTCGCATCATTCTTGATATCAACCTCCTCCCAGTATATGATGTACGAGGGATCTAGTTCGTATTTCCATAGCATCAATACAAGGAATACGTTATAGATCGAGGACATTTTTTTACGCAATTCCAATTCATAGGCACTTTCACCAACCCACCTAAGTATCTCGAACAGACCGATGAATCTAGGTGATAGTTTCCCCTTGATCCCAAAACACTTGATCCCTTTCTAAGGGCTGATCTTCAGGAAAACTATGTCACCTGGTTGGAATTCTAGGGGTCTTCTTCTCTTATTTGCATAACTTTTCTGCCTATTCTGAGCTGTAGTCAGTCTTTTCTGAATCTGTTTCACCTGTGTGTTCATCTCTTCTACCATCTCTGGCCTAGTGAATACTTGATCCTCAAAGTTTATCCAACATGATGGTAATCTGTAGGGTCGACCATAGAACACTTCATATGGAGCCATTCGTATGCTTGCCTGATAACTGTTATTATAGGCGAACTCTGCCAAGTGTAAGTACTTGCTCCAATTCCTTTGAAGCCAAGGACATATGCTCTCAACATATCTTCTAGTATTTGTATCAACCTCTCAGACTGTCCATCATTCTGAGGATGGAACGCAGTACTCATGGTGAGTCAACTGCCTAGTTCCTTTTGTAGGCTCTGCTAGAACTGAGATGTAAATCTGGAATCTCTGTCAAACACAATGGTCTTAGGTACACCATGTAGCCTTACTATCTCTTTGATGTATAGTTCTCCAAGCTTTTCCACTGAGTATGTAGATCGAATAGGTAGGAAGTGAGCTACCTTTGTGAGGCGATCTATAATTAGCCATTCTGTGTCTTCTCCCTTCTGATTCTTAGGTAAGCCGCTTACAAAATTCATTACAATATTGTCCTACTTTCATTCTAGCATAAGAAGTGGTTGCAGCATACCAATGGGTTTTTTGTGTTCAGCCTTTACCTGCTGACAGGTTAGACATTTAGAGACATACTTGGCAAGGTCCCTCTTCATACCTCTCCACCAGTACACTTTCCTGAGATTATGGTACATCTTATCTCCTCCTGGATGCATAGTATACTTTGTCTGATGAGCTTCGTCGAAAATGGTTCTTTTGCTTTGCCGACGCTCAGAAATGCAAACTCTATCCCAAAGTCTCAGAATACCCTTTGTATCAATTCTAAAATTTGTGTGCTTCCCTAGCTTGACACCCTCAATCAGATTATTAATCCATTTATCCCCTTTTTGTTCATCTCTTATCTGATGTAAGAGATCTAGCTGTCAAGTCATCGCACGTAAATAAACTTGGTCTCTGTCTGAAGTTATACCCAAGTTATAGTCACTTATCAACTAATACATTTGGTTTTTTTCTTCATCCTTCTTACTAAATTTTTTACTAAGTGCATCGGCCACCACGTTACCCTTCCCTGGATGATAGTGCAGCTGAAAGTTATAATCTTTCGGGAATTCTATCCACCTATGTTGTCAAAGGTTTAATTCCTTCTGGGTATAAATATACGTCAAGCTCTTATAATCAAAGAATAAATCGAAACTCTCCCCATAGAGATAATGTCTCCAGATCTTTAATGCAAAAATAGTTGCTGCTAACTCTAGATCATGTGTGGGGTAATTCTGTTCATGGGTCTTCAACTAACGTGAAACGTAAGCTATTAACTTTTTATCTTGCATCAATACAACACCCAATCTATTTTGTGAAGCATCAGTATATAACATACTTCACACTGTGAGTAGGTGTGACTAAGGTAGGTGTTGAAGTTAACCTCCTCTTCAATTCTTGGAATGGTTGTTCGCACTTGTCATCCCAAACAAATCTGTCTCCCTTTCTGGTTAACTTGGTCATTGGTCCAGCCAACTTCGAGAAGTCTTGGATAAACCTGCGACAATATCCAGCCAAACCTAAGAAGTTTCTTATTTTCGTCACAATCTTAAGCTGCCTCTAGTTGGATGCCGCTTCTACTTTCTCTTGGTCTATGGATATTTCTTTAGCTGAGATGACATGACCAAGGAACTCAACCTTCTTCATCCAGAACTCACACTTTCTAAACTTAGCATAGAGTTCATTTCTTCTTAACGTTTCTAAGACAATCACCAGATGTTCCACATGTTCTACCTCTAACATAGAATATATCAAAATGTCATCAATAAATACTACAACGAACTAATCCAAATACTATCTGAATACTATGTTTATCAAATCCATACATGCAGCCGGTGCGTTGGTCAAACCAAATGACATCATTATGAACTTGAAATGCCCATATTGGGTTTTGAAGGCTGTTATGTTAGACTCCTGAATCCTCAACTGATGATATCCAGACCTTAGATCAATCTTGCAGAAATAAATGGCTCTCCTCAACTGATCAAACAAATCGTCTATCTAAAGCAACAGATACTTGTTCTTTATTGTTACTTGGTTTAACTTTCGCTAAACAACACAAAGTCTTATAGATCCATCTTTTTCTTTACAAACAGTTTTGGAGCTCCCCATTATGACTCACTTGGTCTAATAAATCCCTTCTCACGGAGCTCATCTAATTGTGTATTCAATTCAATCAGTTCCACTGGTGTCATTCTATAAGGTAGAATAGCTATGGAATCTGTGCTAGGATATAACTCAATCTTGAACTCTACCTATCTGTGTGGGGGTAGTCCAGGTAGGTCATCTGGGAATATATTTGCATATTCTTGTACTACAGGTATCTCCTGTATTTCTCTAGATTTTTCAGCATCCTCGTCTAACAATTGTTTGAAGTCTTCTTTTCATTTTAAATAATGCAACATAGCTACCATAGGACTCATTGGCAATCTTTGCATATCCCCATTTATTCTAAGCATGTCTCCACAAGGCAATTTACAGGCACCCTCCACTTCAGACAGTCTATCTTGGTTTGACATAAGGTCGGCCAGTCCATAACCAATATGACATCATGGCCATGAAAAGGAAGTGTATTGAGATTAGCTCCTATCAGCTTGTCCCCAAATCTAAGGTCACATTTACAATATCTCATAGAGTTCACTGTGTTTTCTATGGGTTTGGCTACATGTAATGTCACAAGCAATGGGTTTGCCACCAATTGTAATCTGTCAACCAAGCATTCAGAAATGAAGGATCAGGTAGCACCAAAGTCAAGCAAGACTTTCACAGTAACATTAAACAAAAGGAAAATATCTTCCACTGCCAGTGCATAATCAGCTTGGGCATCGGCAGCATAGCGTCATGCTTGGTTCTGTCATCGACCCTGATTTTGGTTCTACCCTTGATTCTACTGTTGTTGGGGCTATGGTTGCTACCTCTGCTGTGGATGACCATCTTGTCCACGCAAGTGCTATTGCTGAAGAGGAGCTGGAGGTCTATTAGGATAGTTCTTGGCAATATGTTCCCCCTGGCAGCATAAGAAGCACGACCCTTACCTCTTTGCTTGTTCACTTTGCTCGTCCCTAGAACGATTAGTCTGTGTTTGCTGGTTCTGTGGCCTATTTTTGTTCTGAGCCTGATTCTAATTCTGGGGTGCCTGGTGTCCAATTTGCCTGTTCTGCCTCTTCTGTGAGGCTTTTGTCACTTGTTTCAGCTGTGATCTCTTCTATCTGCTCCTCAAGGCTTGCTCATACTCGAGATCTAGCTCGATCAACTATGCCCTTTCCACCATTTCCTTAAGGGTGGTTAATCTAAAAGGATGGATTATTTTTCATATTTCTACCTTCAATCCTTCCGCAAACCTGTCCGCATTGGATTGCTTATCTCTTCCTAGTTCTGGGGCAAACCTCGACAGTTTAGTGAATTTCTGTTCATATTCAGTCATAGTAATATTCTTCTATGTTAGTCTGATAAACTCCAATTGTATCTATTTTATCTTTGCCATAGAGAAGAAGTGTGAATAGAATAGTCTTACACTGTTCGCAAGTCATAGTAGACACATTTGTAGTAGGATCATTCACGACCATCTCCCACCAATGATAGGCAAATTCCTCAAACAGGTACACTGTTAATGCGACTCTCCTAGTGCCAATTGCCCTTAAGGCATTCAAATGCTTGTTCATCTCAGTGAACCACTTATCAACAGCTACATGATCAGCCAAACCCTCAAAAGTATTGGGTCATAGCTTTTGAAATTTGATCAATAAGTTCTTCTGTTCTATATCATCCACAACTGGTTGGTTTTGTGCTGCTAGACTATTAGGTAACAAAGCCTAATGAACTTGGGGCTAAGGTTGTGACTATACTAGTGGCTAGTTTTGCATCCGTGCAAGGTTCCTCATGACTTGTCCCACCACTTGCTGTGCGAATTCAGCTAACATATCTATGGTTACCACCGTCCCAACTGCCGCTGGCACTCTGTCTTCCCTCTGCCAGATTTATCGAGATTTTCATCCCGCATGATATTACCCCTTGTTCTTGCCATTATCTACAAGCTAAAAGTCATTTTAGTATACATCAAATCAAAATGATATCAATAATAGAAATCCCAACACTCAATGAGAGTCATAATCTAATCTCAAGTCAATTTGGGTTACACAAACCCTTTTTATCTTAGAATCTGGATACTGAATGCTTTTGCAACTTGTGATAAGTGGCATCTTTCATATCTTTATTAATGGTTTGTGATTCTATTGTCAGAATAAATTTTCTCGCGTCATTCGTGTTATCATGGTTCTAGATTCTGTCTCTATGTCATCGATATGTTCAATGAACTATCAGTCTTTGTTTCTAAGTTTGAAGTTTGAGGGTTTCAAGCCCTCATGTTTATTTTGGGTACAAGATTTTTGGTCTCATATAATAGTATTCAAAATCTTAACATCATGTAGCATGCAAACAAACATTCAATCAACACGATTCACGATAGTATAGTGAGATCTCTAAGCTTCCATCTGTGCCTCTGAGTTCAAGTGTCTCACACCACTCTTGCGCAGCAATGTAGGCTTCCACTCAGAAACTTTACTACACCCAAACAATTTCGCAAATGTCTTAATAACTAAGGCATCCCAAGTCCTACTATACTTGACCGTCCCATACCAGCCAAGCATAGGAGAACAAGCTCTTCCAAGGTTACCGACCATTCATCAATTATGCCTCGTCAATCTCCAAGTCCAGGATTCTTCCATATCCCTAATTCCTATGCATCCCACACCTCGCAGAAACCAGAGATATAGGATTATCCTAATCTTTTGTCCTAACCAAATAATTATTGCATTGTTCACACATTTTTAGTCTCTAACTTATGTCCTAAAAGTTTTATTTATAATCCACTATGTCTCTTTGGCAACAACCAAATTTTTACCTATGGTCTCTTTTCTTAGACCTGAAGTCTCAATACTTGGATGAGTGGTTCCTCCGTTGAACCCATAACCATCATCAACCTTAGCTACCACCATTAGCACCTAAGTATACATCTAGCTTAGTACTCTATAGTCTAAGCTCTCATCTCGCCCTTGGCATCCACTGCCTAGGCTCTCTCTATCTTTGCACCTAGTTGTCTACTAACTGAGCTCTGATACCAACTTTGGTATCAGAGTAATATGTAGCTTAGTACTCTATAGCCCAAGCTCCCATCTCGCCCAGTATCCTACTAACTGAGCTCAGACACCAACTTTGTAACACCATAATTCTCGGTCCTTCATTTCTGTCATGTCTGTCAAGCATGGAGAGACGTGTCATTAAATGTTGGCACACATGCCATCTATCAAGAATTGAGACGTTACTTTCTCACATTCAAATTCTTATTTAATATCTTCTGGACATATCAAATCTCATACAAATAATTCATCAATCTCTTAGACACACCAAGAGACATCAATACCAGATAAAACAAAATAAATCTCATCAAAACTCATGGATTAAACTAAATAAAACTAGACATAAAGTGTTCATATAATAGTCTAAAAACAGGCCCATGTGGCCCAATACCAACTCTTAAGAACATTAAGACAAAACCAATAAAAAGGGAACATCTGCCCAGTTCGACTAATATTCATAAATTGAAATGAAGCAAATCAAATCACAACCTCCCAATAAAGTCTGTGAATATCTAAACAACACCCAGTTGTACTATAACTCAAAGGTTCTCCAAGATCACCTAAAATAGAAATGTTGGGGTGAGCTCGAGAGCCCACTGAATTACACACAATACATCAATAGCATTATTTAATTTAAACATAGAACATGGAATCACCTATCAAACACTAGGCATTTCAAACATTCAGTTGTTCATCAGTTGTTAGTTAAACCGAAAGGCTTAACCCCAGTGTTCTCTTATCATTATTGTATCAAAGGAGACAAGGAAAATGTACTACGTGCCAAATTCCAATGGAATAGGGGCATGCCCATTACCCAAGTTAGGAATTAGGGTCACACCCATCACTCCATCACTTGAGAACTATGGGCACACCCACCGTTCTATCATCGAGAATTAGGGGCTAACCAATCATTCCTGATTGCGAAAACACCAACAGTGATGCCCTATAGACTACTGCGACAGTGCGTGATTCAATTCTTAATTTATCTTTGCTTGGCATCAATGAACATCTCATAATAAGCATAGTTATCATTTCATCAGGTATAACACATCATTGTATAACGACGTAATCATGCTGATCATTTTGTAAAACCATAAATAAAGCAAAAATCATCTCATGTTATAAAGCATTGTAAGCATCGAGCATAGACATATAATTCATGTTATTCTAGCATTCATGCATATAAAACAACATCCTATCATGTTTCTAGGCATTCAAGAAATGTAATCGCACCACATGTTCAATATTAATATTCAAATAATACTAAGGAGCAAGGTAATCACTTCCACCTATTGCTATGCTGAGCTTGTTCTAATCCTCATTCCGATGATTTGAATTCTCAACCTATAATGGTTTGATATCATAATTCAATACCCTTAAACCATGATTCAATGTCCACATTATCTAAGTAGTAATTGGTGTGTATCTAGGTAATATCTGTTGTGTAATATCATGTTCTTCTTCTGTGTACCATGGTAGAAAAGGATACTACCGCAGTCACTCGGATTAGTGCATAAAACTAAAGAAATAGGTTCAATGACGCATTACCGCGATCAGTTACCATGGTAACCAAAGATGGTTTCACGTGGGTAGTGCATTAATACAGTCTGTTACCATGGTAGTCAGGTGATATTCCAAAAACTGCACCCGTGCAAGTTCCCTTCCTATCTCTTGTTCAAAATGACGTGATATTCTAATACTAGGTTTAACCAAGCTTTATATCGAATAAAACATATTATACCTCGATCCCAAATGCTCCCTCTTTCGCTCCCCTCAAAAGAATGTTTCGAACACTTCCAAACAACTGTTACATCAAAAGGAACACATATTTTCTTAGATAATGCAAAACAGTGACAAAAATACATGCATTTCATGGGAAACAGATGCCTTACCTTGTGTGTAATCCGTTCTTTCAATCCCAACAGTCAAACTCTTCACCATTATGCAGTTCTCCTTCGTTCTTTACTTGAGAATCTAGTTGGAAAGGGTTGAAATGGATTAAGAACACTCTAAAACATTTTTGCAAAGAAAGACTTCGATTTGTGGCAGTTGGTTAGGGTTTCTGTGCGATCGTACTTCCAAATAACTGAGAATTAGGGTTTCTGCGCACAAATCACACCTATATATAATTTTTTATATATTACCGCAGTAATAATTCCAATTACTGTGGTAATCGTGTGATTAACACATCAAAATTAGGGTTTTTGACACATTACCGCAGTAACTAGAACGATGTCATTTTCATGCATTTTTGGTTTTTCGAGCATTACCATGGTAATCCAATTTATTATTGTGGTAATCAGAGCCTTTTTTTCATTTTTGTGTCTTCATGATATTTTTTGAACTTTTCATTAATTTTTACAATTATCTCAAGTTTATTTTCACTTGTATTTCATAATTGTGAAGCATTTAAAATTTTTTAAATTATTTATTTAATTTATTTTTATATTTAAAACTCTCAAAATTCTATAATTCATTCATTGACTTTTAGGTATTACACCCTTCCTAGGGGATTTCAAAAGAGTATATGATCACTGGCATCGAACTCAAGGACCTTCCTTTTGTTATCTGCATAACTCTTCTGTCTATCTTGAGTTGCCTTCATGTTTTGATGGATCTGCTGAATTTTCTCATTTTACTCTTGTACAAAAGTAGGACCAAAAACTGTTATGTCAGCAACCTTGGCCCAACAAGCTGGCATTAGCAAGGTCTACCATATAATGTCTCGAACGGTACCATGCCGATACTCATCTGGTAGTTGTTATTATATGCAAACTCACACAACACCAAATGATCCTCCTAGCTACCATCAAAATCAAGGACACATGCACGGAGTATATCCTCCAAAATATGGATCACTCTCTTAGACTAATCATCAGTCTGTGAATGGAAGTTGTACTCAAGTTTGCCCTAGTCCCCAACTAACTCTACAAGCTCTGCCAAAAACGAGACGTAAACGGAGCATCTATATCAAACATAATGGACACTGGGACCCCATGTAATCTCACAATCTCGCGGATATACAGTCGACCCAACCTTTCAACCGAATCTCTACTATGCATCGGGAGGAAATGAGCAGAATTAGTTAGTTTGTCCACAGTAACCCAAACAGTATCATGTTTCTACTGAGTCCAGGGTAATCCCATCACAAACTCCATAGTAATGTGCTCCCATTTCCACTTAGGAATAGCTAAGGGCTATAATAAACCACCAAGTCTCTAGTGCTAAGCTTTTATCCTGCTGGCACATGTCACATCTCTGCACAAAGGCTACAATATCTCGCTTCATCCTTGGCCACTAATAAGTACATCGAGCATCATGATACATCTTATTGGTGTCTGGGTGAATAGTATACCTCGAGCTGTACATCTCTGCTAGCACTCCCTATTTCAAGCGAAGGTCCTTTGGTATCCACAAGCATCTTCTGAACCTCAGTGCACCATCAATGTCAATCACCACTCCACATGAGAAGTGTCATCCACCCACTCCTGGAATGTACCATAATCAACATCATGAGGCTACACCTCCATGATCTAAACAAGCAGAATTGGCTGGGTTTTCATCTGTGCACTAACTTTGGTCTCGGTCAAAGTTTTGTGGATACTCACCACTATCACAAAATCAATCATCCTTCACTCCTAAGACATATGTCTAGTCATATAGGCGGTCTCGACCTGTTTCGTACTAAGTGCATCAACCACTACATTAGCCTTCCCAAAATGGTATTCAATACTAAAGTTATAAAACATCAACAATTCCATCCACCTCCTCTGCCTCATATTAGGATCTTTTTGAGAAAATAAGTACTTGAGGCTCTTGTGATCCAAATACAGCGTGAATCGTTCACCATAAAGATAATGCCACCAAATCTTGAGCACAAAAAACAATAGGTACTAGTTCTAGATCGTGGACTAGGTAATTCTTTTCATGAACTTTTAACTATCTGGAAGCATAGGCTATTACCTTGTCATTTTGCATCAACACACAACCAAGGCCTTATCCTAATACATCAGTATAAATTAGCAATTCTTGACCTGGTTCTTGCAAAATAAGAACTGGCGTAGCTGTCAACCTTTGTTTAAGCTCGAAAAAGGCATACTAACAACTATCAGTTCATACAAAAGGTACATTCTTCTGGGTTATCTTAGTCATTGGTGTTGCGGTGTGGGAGAAGTTTTGTACAAATCTTCGATAGTAACCTACTAAACCTAGGAGAGTATGAATCTCGGTCATTATGGTAGGTATAAGCTAATCAACAATTGCTTCGACCTTGGTCGGATTAATAGAGATACCTTCTGCTCCAACCAAATGACCTAAAAACTTGACCTTCGTTAATCAGAAGTCACACTTACGCAACTTTGCATACAAGCAATGTTCTTTCAAAGTTTGTAAGACTACTCTAAGATGTTTTGCATGCTCCTCTCTAGACCTTGAGTAGATCAGAAAGTCATTAATGAATATTATCACAAATTGATCAATATAAGGCCTGAACACCCGCTGTATCAAGTCAATGAACATCGCTGGGGCATTCGTTACACCAAATAGCATAACTAAGAACTCATAGTGTTCATAGCGAGGCCGAAAAGTTGTATTTCATAAATCTTCCTCCCTAACACGTAGCTGATGGTACCCTGAACGCAAATCAATCTTCAAGAATATTCTAGCAACCTTCAGCTAATAAAACAAATCATCAATCCAAGGAAGTGGTTATTTATTCTTTGTAGTCACCCTATTCAACTGTTTATAATTGATGCACAAGCGAAGACTCCCATCTTTCTTTCTTACAAACAACACAGGAGCTCCCCAAGGTGATATGCTAGGTCAAATAAAACTCTTGCCTAATAATTCTTCTAGCCGAACCTTCAACTCTTGTAACTCCTGAGGTGCCATACTGTAAGGAGCTATTGAGATTGGCGCAGTCCTCGAGACCAACTCAATGACAAAATCGATCTCTTGCTTAGGAGGCAAGCTGAGTAGATCATTAGGGAATACCTCGGGGAACTAACATACCACAAGAATATCCCCAAGTCTTGGCTTGGAAGGTTCACTAGTATCTGCAACAACCACACTCACTGAGACACACATCTACTCTGGTGTCACTAATCTGCCTTAAGCGCTAGGTTTATCTGGAATACTACACACTTAGCATAATAATCAACATAAGCGTGATAAGAAGCTAACTAGTCCATGCCTAAAATGTCATCAAACTCCAAAAATTCTAATACCCACAGATCAACCACCGTTTCTAGGTTACCGACACATATCACACAATGCTTACAAATCATATTGGGGGTAAATATGCTCCCCAGTGACAGTACTTAATACAAGCCAAGTGGATGCCCTAATTGGTCTAAGACTTAATCTATCAACAATAGGTCCAAATATAAATGATAAGGTAGAGCAACATCAATCAACACATATAAAGTGAAATTTAAAATAGAGATGGTACTTTCTACCAAAGTCTTAGTAGCCTCCGGATCAGGCTGAGTGACTACTTCGGCTCTCTCTTTATATCCCTGCTAGACCATCAAATGGGCTAATAGGGTAGGACACTCTAAACTCTTGCGCCCAATCTACCCACACTGATAACCGGTGAATGATTGCTTCTATACAACTTGCCCTATCCGTGTTGGCTGGCCCATTTGTATTGCCGATGTCAGTGGCCTGTACTCTAAGCCTCTGCCTCCCTTACTTCAGCCTCATCTGTATTTGCAACTACCATCGTCGTGGTAAACTAAATTTGAAGGGTGCTAGTTGATTCTGAAATAAACTTCCTCTTCTGGTAACCTCTATTCTTCTGCCACAGTCCTTGATTACTACGACTGTGTTGAAGTCTACATGGTATTGCCTGGGACAATCTGCAAATATACCAGCTCATCCTTACTATCTGCCTCATATCTCAAAACTTGGCGTTTCAGCGACTCTAAACTAAAGTCGAATATCAATATTTAACCCCCGACGATAGAATCCAACGCTTTCTACTTTATTAGCAATCAGCCATGGAGCATAAGACTCTAGATGAATGAATCGGTAAGTGTACTCCTAGACTGTCGCCCTAACGCAAGGCCAAGAACTCAATCTTCCTGTGTTCTCTAGCAAAAATAGGAACAAAAGTCTCCACAAATAACCTTTTAAACTTTGCCCAAGTCTCAACCGGGCGCTCAGTAGCCAAGACTGATAACCACCATCTGGCTGCATCACCCTCTAATGTATGGGCAGAGAACAACACCTAATTCTCTTTAGATAGCTTCATCGATCATGTTATCTTCTCAACATTCAACAACCAATCCTTTGTTTGCTCCAAATTAACTCCACCCCAGTATGACTGGGGTTTCAGGTCCACAAGCTTCTTCAATAATTTCTCATTTGAAATTTCTCTCCTCTGTCTTTCTCTATGGTGCCTGCGAGGAGTCTCAATCTCTTCTTCAAACTCATCATCGTCATCCCCATCAGCTGGGTCGACTACAGGTGAAGCCCAAGCTGGAAGAGGTGTTGGTTGCTGCATATTAACCACAACCCCATCTATCTTTTGATGTAGCGCAACACTACAAGATTGGATCAACTCCCCTTCAGCCTGAATAAGGTCTCCTAAGGAGGAATAGGATCTTGTAATACCTGCCGCGGCCTACCGGGTCTAGGTGGCATCTGAGTCTGTAAATTGTATACAATTATTTGTCAATGTCAAACATTGCAAACATAACACCCCTAATGCCTATTTTACCACTACTGTACAATATATTTTTGAAAATAAGTTTTGAAAATTAAAACTTTTTGGACTCGTATATTTTCGTTTAATTCGAGCTTTGAAAAAAATTTTGTGGGCTTAGATACCAACAATGTTAGGAACACTTCTAAAACCTCATACGGTGGCCCGACTGGCACAATAATCAGACAAGTCTACTCTTCAGTCAAACTTGCTGACTACTATTAAGCCTTACCATCGAAACATTTATAATATTTAGGGTGCAACAATAACAAGTTAAGCGAAATAATGTAATAACAGCATAAGTCTTTAACATTAATTACATTAATAGAGTCCAATTCCACTTTACATTTTTTTTCAAAACTTGGACATACTAATTTAAAATACCAAAAATAGCAAAACAAAACAACCTACTAGATTTAGGCTAGAAAAGATCACGCGATCAGCACACCTTTCCCCTTTTCCACACCGAACGAACCTGAAATGTTAAGAGTAATGAGCTTGATATCCATATGAGCTTAGTGAGTAGCAAAAGATATATCTACTTAAGCTAGCATTCTACAGGTAATGCAATAGGCAACACACAATTATTCAATAAAAATACAACAAAAAATAGCACGTAAAATCATCAATATATAAAAATGCAGCAGCTTAATGTGCCATAAATTATGCCATGGTTTAAGGATCCAGTATCTAAACTTGACACACTTCTTTCTTTTTAAGGATCCTTTGGTCATACTATCATTCTAAACGGATGTGACCATCATCGAGGCCATACTGCGATATTAATCATCGATCAAGCCCCACCAACTAGGTGGTACACTTGCCACCCACAAACCTTAGAATGTGTCATGCACCACTCTAAATGTATCCATAGAGTGTACCACTGTACCATTCTATCTCAGACTATTGCAATCTAATGTCTGCACCTGAAAATCTCTCATCATTAAACTAGGTTAGCACATCTGAAGATCGTTGAACAGTCCTACCTCAAAGTTATCACAAACCAATGTATGCAACTTAGAACCTCTCATCATTAGGTTAGGTCGGTACATCTGAAGATTCGTACTCGTATCTCAAGACTATCATGATCTAATGTACGCATCTTAGAACCTTTCATCTTGAGGCCAAGTCAGCATATTTGAAGATTATTCCTATCTCAATGCAATATATAATGCATGTAGCACATAGGAATGCAACAACGATAAGAAGAATAAAAGGATAAGTAAATAAATCAAATTACTACTCACAAACTAGACAAACTGTTGATGTTCTCCTAGTCGTCGGTCATGACTACTAATATTAAGCCAAATACCAAAACTTCGCACTGTTAACACGTGTTTTGCTTTTGGTATACACTACATAACTTCTTCACAAATTTGCTGTAATATACAATAAATAGGAAAAATTAATTATTTTCTATGTTACGTATTTTTTTTTCATATGAAGTAATTCATAATGTTATACAACAATATATACATATATAATGTTATATTTATAACATTACATAATTAATCATAACCTTATATGTTAATCAATTGTATAACCTTCTATGTAATTAATTAATATTTTTGTAACATTAGTTATACATATATAACGTTATATGTACATATAATATTAATCTATACATTATTTTTTTTAATTGCATAAATACAAATTTAATATACCTATTAATCTTCAAAAATCATAATATTAGTGTCATTGAGTTCAGAATTTCATTCTGGACATTTCAGTACCCACCAACTAAAATTTCAGTGTTACTAGATATACCCTCTATATGCCGACTTCCAATTAATATATAAATTCTTATATGAGTACAAATAAAGTATATATCTATATTCTACTCGTTAATTTGAATACAATGATATATATATATATATATATATTTTATAATTTTACTCCTAGTAAAAATAAACCTAGTTTTGGCTCACACAATTGGCTAACACTTTTATTAAAAATTATATTAGGAAAACTGTAATTCATAACTTTTATAACAATTCTGAATTGAAAAAAAAGTACAAAATAATTTACTCAAAATGTCGGATCCTTGAAAATGGGCAGCTTTTCTTTCCCTCCTTTCTTTCCTTTTCTTCCTCTTTTTCTCCTTCTTTCTCTTTCTTCTTTTTCTTCTTTTTCTTCTTTT